>JAOQMM010000172.1:10188606-10199105 GCA_027563515.1 Erythroxylum platyclados | reverse complement strand
GGACTCTCCATCGCTCTGCTAGAAATTTATGATCTCCTTAATGATTCTTGTGGTCTTAATCAATGTAAAATACTTTGCCAAAAGGATTATACCAATTGCTCCTAAGTTGTGACATTCTTAGGGTTGAAAGAGTTCAACCACTCCTTAGCTTGGCCCTTCAGTGTAAAAATGAACAATCTTATATTTACAACATCCTCAAATAACTCATTGGATCTAAACGTGTCACATATATCCAAGAAGTTTGTCAAGTTTGCATTGGGGTCTTCATTAGCCAATCCACAAAACTACATATTGGTTTATAGCAAATTTAATAAGGTTGGCTTTATCTCGAAGTTGTTGGCTAAGACTAGGGGTCTTATGATGCCTTGTTGATTTATATTAAAGCATGCCCTCATAAAATCCATAAGAGTCCTCCTTGTTTTCCTTCTTCTGTCATTATTGTATCTATAACTTATTGGTGCTTTACTCTTCGGATTTCTCTTTCGTGTTTGGTAATGTTAGAAATTGATGTATCTCCTAAATTTCTTGAGCTTCTTGTAATTCTTGTATTCATGCACCTACAATCTTATGAGAAAAAAGTATCAAACTCCTTAAATTAAAGAATTCAAATTGGATATGATCTTAAAATGGCAATCCTTAACAACGATGTTAAGAAAAATTATTTATTAATTTTATGCTATTCTGCTAGTATACGAATTGTATATTGTAGTACAATTGATATTGTTCCCACGATGATTGAATATAGTCACCTAAAAATTTGAATTAAACTTTGTCTAAGTTAAAAAAATATTGAATTAACTGAAAATTAAAGTAAACTACAAAACTTAATGATTAAAAAGGTAAAAAATAACAATGAAATTGAAGTTACTTAATGATGAAACTTGGGGATTATTTTATCCTTATTTTGTCTTCCCTTCACCTTGTGAATTCAACTATGTTTGATTCTAGATATCCACAGGTTTTGATTACCCTTTCGCGAGATCTAATCAAGCAATCCCAATTGAAATAGATAAAAATTGAGTTGTTATCTCTTGATTTCTCATAACTACTCAATTAGATTTGAAGCAATCCTAAGGATAATTAACTTAAATTAAAATCTCTCTTAAATTATTTATTAACTTGATATTTGTAAATCTATTAAGGTAGCTTAATACAAATATCTTGATTCAATCTCTCAATTCAAATCAAGTATGAGCACAACAAATATCACAAAGCAGTAATATATTGAATCCAAGAAGGTAAAAGTTATACAAAACAATTTAAGGATAAAACCCTAATATAGATTTAGCAATCAATAATCATGTTCAAAACACAACTATTCAGATTTGGCATACAAGGAAATGAACTAGGAGAAGAGAAAAGAATGAAATCAGTTTGAAGCCTTGATCAGGAGACTATGGAAAGCTAGAGTTGATCTTGATGTTTACACTTTTTATTTTCTTTTTCTTTTTAGTGTACGTCCTCAAGTGGTGTTTTAAGCTTCTTTATATAATCTTGAGTCTTCTAGGGGTTTTCTAGGATTTTTTACATTTATTTCTTCCAAAAATAGACCCGAAGTATCAAAAGTATGAAAAAATTCACATCATGGAAAAAAATTGCACGATCATGCATGACACTACTCAAACTCTCTGGCACAATCATGTAAGGAGTTACATGATCATACCAGAAGCTTCTAGCCTTCTAATCCTTGATGCACTTCATGTAAGGAGTTGCATGATTGTACCAGAAGCTTCTAGCCTTCTGCTCCTTGTTTCTCTATATCTAGCTTTTTTCTTCATCTTTTCTTCACTTTTTCCTATCTCCACTCATCGCCAAACACATCAAACAATCCTTTAAATATATAATTAAGATCATCTTCTTACCTTAAACAACAATAATCAAATAAAACACATATAAACACTAACAAGAACATAAATCTAAGTCCTAAACACATGATTATTATATAAGAAAATACTAAAAATATACTCTAACACCTAGAAAACATACTAAGTTTTACACCCATCAGCTAATGGGACTCATTTGATAGGTTTTTATAAGTAAGGATTTCCTTTTAGGTATGAAATATTGCATAAGACCATAATCCTCAAATTGTGCTAAACAAGTAGGGAAAATCACTAGATTCTTATATAAGGCATAAGAACCATAATTAACAAATTAAGGTGAGTAAATGTCAAAATACTCATCCTCAACAATAGTTACAAGAGTAGGAGGAGGTGGAATGGATAATCGTTCACCAAATTTTGATTTCCTAGTAAGATTATAAGAATTTCAACCTTTAGCAAGTGTCTTAGAATTATAAGCATGATGAGAGGCTCCCTAGAAATGTAAAAGGGTTTTCTTAACTCATAACTATGAAGTTAACAAAAATAAATACAAGGTGTTTTATAAGAAACTAAAGAGGCTTTAAGATGGATAAGTAGGAAGGGTATAGAGAAGTGTCAAAAGCCAACTTAAGAAAAAAAAAAAAAGAAACACTTCAACAAATCCATATACAATCTCAACTTCATCAACCAAAATCAATCTCAATTCCATCAACCAAAACCAATCTTAACTCCAATTTTATTTCACAACCAAATTAAGATAAAAAAATCACTGGCTATATGATAATTTAAAGATTAAAACAATGTAAACTATGGAAGTTCGACTAGAAAGGAAAAATTAAAGTAATTCAAAATAAGATTCAAAATCAATAAACTTAGTTAAGAAAAAGTTTAATTGAACCTTGAATAATTTAAAACAAATAATAAGGAGGTTCAATTCTAGGGAAATATGTCTTCACTAACTTGTGTCTAATTTCAAAATTTCTCAAATCTTATCATTGTTCCTAAGTTAAAACTTTCAATTGGGTCTTGATATTTATAAGTTTCAATGAAATTGAACGTGGAAATAACTCAAATATATTTTCAATTGTAGTACTCAACCGTTAATTTCATAAAATTTTCATAATTTTTAGTAATTTAAAAAATCCATAAATTACAAAAGTAAAAAAATGCCTACAATTCAAATTTAATCAAAATTATAGAGAATCAGATGCAATTGGGAGTTAGAAAATCTTAATTCAACCTTCAATTTAACTAATAAAGCTTTTATTTGAAAAGGTAACAAAAATACACAATAAATTGAGCCATAATTCTAAAACCTTAACTTGCCCAATTTGCAACTTGATTCAATTTAAATGCCATCTCATGAAATTGAACGCAAAAATATGTTTAATAACATTAAAGTAAGGTAAATTAATCAATAATTGAAAGAAAAATTTATGAATTGTTAAAAAAAACTGAATCAAAGGAGGTTAGGATTTACCCCAAATTGAAATAGGTGAAATGATCACTGCGGTTGATGGAATCATGTCTGACAGATGTAGATGGCTTCACTAAAGTTAACTATGTTCGTTAATGTTCATTAGAGAAGGAGGACAGTTAGCATAGATGGTGGAGCAATTTTGAGAACTTCAAGAGATCCTTCTTATGTGTGACAAAGAGAAAAGGAAATAGGTCAAGATAAATGCTTGAAGGTGTTGAGAAAGTGGCAAGAAAGTGATAGTGGCGGGGAGAATGTGGCAGTGAGGAATTTTATAGAGAAAGGAAGGGAGCTATATTTCTATTTTAATAAACAAGAGAGATAGCTTTCTATTTAGAAATTAGATTATGTTGGTCAACCACTTACTGGTATTGGTCCAATTTCATGTGCTGGTAGACTAAACAACTAATCTCTTAGCAAACTTCCAGTAAATAAAGTTTCTTGAAATTTACTATATTGGTCAATCACTAAATCACCTTAGTTAACTAATGTACAATAGTGGTCAACCATTCAATTGACTGACCTCCTTATAAACTTATAGTACATTTTATTTTAAGAAATTATAAGAACATTTGTCAACCACTACTTTATATTGGCCAACCATTGTGACCTAAAATCATCTATTGTAACTAAGTAAATCCCATACAAATATTAAAAAACACTAAACACATAATAATTCAAAAAAATGTTAATTATAAGCATTAAAAAGAGATCTTAATCATATAGAATTTCCATCAATCATACCCGATTCTCTTCTAAATATATAAAATATATCTCATGTTATAGGTTTAGTGAAAATATTAATCAATTGATGTAATTTATTAATAAATTCTACCTTAATATCTCCATTTTGCACATGATCTCTAATGAAATGATATTTATTGGTTCTATAGTGTTGAATATGGTTCTTTGTGAGACAAATGGTACTAGTGTTGTCACACCTTATTAGTATCTTTGTAATGTCCATGTCATAGTCTCTAACTTATTATCTAAGCCATATAATTTGTATACAACAACCACTAACTACCACATATTCTACTTCTATGGTTGATAGGGCAACTGAATTTTATTTCTTGCTAAACTATGAGACTAATGCATTTCTTAGGAATTGATAAGTACTGATTGTACTCTTTCATAAAAAGACTAATTACATCAAAATAAATAATCAAATTAAATAATATGTCCTTAGGATAGTAAAATCTTAAATAAATTATACTATATAAATATCTAAGTATATGCTTAATGGCTACAAGATGGGACTCCCTAGGACTTGATTAAAATCTTTCATATGCTTACACTATACATAATATCGAGTCTACTTATAAGAAGGTAAATTAAACTACCAATCTTATCTCGATAGAGCTTTACATCAATCATTTTGCCTTCTCTATCCTTGTTCATTTTTTATAACACTTATGGGTGTTCTCAATGGCTTGGATTGATCCATTCCAAAGTGCTTGAGTAGTTTGTACTTAGCTTAATTAATAAAGATGACTTCCTTTATTTAATTGATTTAGAGTTTCAAAAAGAAGTTGAACTCTATTGTCATCAAATTGCCTACTCATACACTTAGAGATTCATTGCATAAACTTTCATTAGTTGCACCAAAAATAATATCATTAGTATAAATTTAAACAATTAGATAGTCATATTTATGCTTTTTAATAAATAGAGTCATGCCAACCTTGCCTTTAGTAAAATTGTTTTCTAAAACAAATGAACTTAGCTTATCATACCAAGCTATAGAAGCTTGTTTTAAACTCTATAAGGCTTTATAAATTTTATAAATATGGTTTGGTGCATCATGAATTTCAAAATTGGGAGGTTGATCAATATAAACAAATTCTTGAATATAACTATTTAAAAAGGTACTTTTAACATCCATAGGAAATAATTTGAAATTCATATTAGATGTAAATGCAAGTAATGATCTAATAACTTCTTATGACTTACCTGTGCATATATTTCCTCAAAATATATACCCTTCTCTTTATTACATCATTTAGCCACTAGTCTAGCTTTGTTTCTCACAATGATATCCAATTTATCTAGTTTATTTCTAAACACCCACTTAGCATTAATGATTTGGTGGTATTTAGGTCTAAGTACAAAAGTTCACTCCTTACTTCTATCAAATTGATTCAAATCTTAATTCTTAGTAAGAACCAAACTTTCATCACTAAAGGATTATTCTATAGTCTTAGGCTTAATTTGAGAAATAAAATCAAGATAGGATAAATCTATAAAATGAGATCTAATGATTACCCCTTGTTGAACATACCTTATACCATAATATAGAGGACGATTCTTCTTAAATTTCCAATCTCTTAGAAACTCCTCATTCTTTGTTTCTCCCTCATTTGGATTAACAACGTGTTCAATTAACTCATATAAGGTGTCTTTGTGATCAATCTTGTTCTCTTTAAGGAATAATTTCTCTAAGTCCTTAAATAAACCTATATCATCCTCAAGACTTTTTTTAAATGCAAGAGGGTTAGATTCATAAAAAATAACATGCATAGACTCTTCAATAACGTAATTCTTCCTATTAAATAATTTATATACTTTATTAATTAAAGTATAACCAAGGAAAAATCCTTCATTTACTCTGTAATTAGACTTTCCTAAGTTATCATTAATGTCTAAAATATCATATGCCAAACTTCATACATTGTTTTATCTAAAGTTGATTTTAGAAAGACTCTATTAGAAATATGGCATGTGGTAGTCACAACTTTTGCCCAAACATATTTAGAAAGATAATATTCATTTATCATAATCTTAGCCACGTCTTGCAATATTCTATCTTTTTTTTAAATAAATCCATTTTCTTGAGGGGTCATTGGAGTACAAAAATTGTCAAAATATCATTATATTTACAAAAGGCTTCAAAATTTTCATTCTCAAACTCCCTACCATGATTATTCCTAATTGATACAATAAAGAGTTCTTTTTCATTTTGAACTTTGTTTACAAATTTAACTAATGCACTAAATCATTCATCTTTGTTAGCTAAGAATAAAAAATTAAGCTATTGGGATGGTTTAATGAAAAATGTTTGAATAGGCAACATTTTCCCTTTCCTAAAAATTTGACATATGGAGATAGGTGGTCATTTGTTGATTCAACTTGTGAGGCTTGGTAAGAGGGATATTAGACTTACTAAAATCTTATACTATAACAAAATCATAAAATTTACCACCTCATAGCAACTCCATTTGGGCTAAACTATATGAAGTAATTACAAAAGTCTAGTGGAAGTTATTAACTTTTTGCTTTTGAAAGAACTTTTAGATTCTTTTCCCATTTCACAAGCTCTACAAATCTTTTGTTTTCACATATAACATTTGAAAGTCTATTGACAAGTTAATTGGAATTGAGGTTGGAGATAAGGTCCATGCTTGTTTATCTAAGCCTCTTATACCAAATTCATGAATCTTTACTCATAGACCTTAAGCACTTCATATTTTGGTTAGAGAAATCTTCAAGATCAATTATATATACACTCCCTTCTCTCCTTCCTAAAAGTTAAATTCTATTGTTAGGTACTCTAGATATAATGCATGATCTTCCCTCAAAATATACTTTATATTCCTTATCATAGAGTTGGCTCACACTTAATAATGTATTCTTGAAGTCATATTATCAATAGAAGTGTGGTCTTCCTTACCAAATTTTCTAGTGACTATTATATTATCCTTGGCATTATCTCTAAATAAGATAAATTTTATCTTTCTCTTTAAAATTGTAAGTTATGATGTATTAATGGTCATTTGTCTTAAGCATCCACTATCCACATACCATTTGTTCTTGTTTTTCCTAGAAACCTATAAAACAAGGCATTCAATGTGTTATCGGTACCCAAATAAACTTGGGTCCTTGATTGTTAGAATTTTCTTTCTTTTCAACCTAATTCTTTAAGAGTTTACTCATTATGCTTTGTTTTATGAGAAAAAATATGTCAATGTGCCCATATTTACCATAAAAATCACATAGCATGTTATATAAATAATATGGGTTAGTGTTATGATACTGAAACTAAAAATTTTGATGCATAAATCCATTCCTTGGTACCTTCTACATATATGTGAATGGTCCTTTAGATATTAAAGAAGTTGAATGCTTTTTTTAAGTAATGAAAAGGCCTAGAATAATTGTATATATAAAGTATGTTTGTTTGATTATATTAATGCTTACAAGGTTTGTAAACATATATTATGACATTATACTTAGTATGAGGCCTATTATGAGTATGAGTAAAAGCTTAATGCTTACTTCTAAATTGATGTTAATGCCTAAAATAGTATAAGTGAGAATAGATTCTATCTTATTTCTTTACATAGAAATTATACCTATTATTTCCTTAAGAGTGTTTAGTTTTAGACTTAGGTTTAGAGCCATACACGAAATCATGAAGCTTGTTCTTAAAGTAAGCCCCAGTGGATGTAACATATGTATATGATTAATGTGTATATTTAGATGTGGAAGCTCCATGCTCATTTAATATCTTAGGTAATGATTCTTATTATGCAAATATTTTCCCTTGTTAAATTTTGAATTGGTATTGGATACACTTATATAGTTATATCTAATCATATACCTTTTATTTAAACTATTTTAAGCTCCTAATATACTTTTCACTTTATTACTTCCTTTTGTGAATTTGGACATTGGATCCTTAAGGTCATTGATTACCTTTCTCAATGCTTCATTATCATGCTTTAATGCATCTAAGTTATGCTTATCAACAATGGCCACACTCTTAAATGCTTTGGTGCTATATAATTCACTTCATCTTTCATTTTCACTCATACATGCGTTTAGATGGTCTTAAGCCTCTTTGAGTTTGAAATATAGTTCTTTCCTCTTCATACTTATAATTTCAAGTTGCTCAACTAATTCATCATATGAAAATTCAATATCACTATAATTATAACAAGATTTAGGGTTAGAGAGTGCCTCATCATCATCTTTAGCTATAAAAGCATATGTAAGCTTCTTTTTTCAAATTCCAACTTTTGGAATCACTTGTTTCATTCCAAGGGGAGGCTTTAAATGCCTTTTTTTTTTTTTGTCCCTCTTCTCCTTCTTGTCATTTCTTTCATATTTTTCGTTGTCTTGAGGAGAGGTTATCGAGACTTCATGTATCTAAGTTTTCTGCAATAAATGATGTTATTTGATTTACCTTTTGAATTTATCTTGCGTCCCTTAAAGTTGTTTCTTTTTAAGAAGTTATTTATCCTTATAAGTTTCTTAAATTTTCTAATGATTAGGGTAATGCCTTTCTCTTTGCTTTTAGTAGTTGATGTCTCTTCTTCTTTTCTTGATTCTTATTTAGAAGCCTTGAAGGCTAAGTTTTTCTTCTTTGGAGCCATGTCTCCTCTTTTTAAGTATCCTTGAGTCTTGATTCATAAGTTATCGCAATCCAATAAGTTCTTTAAATAGTAACATATTTAGCTTTTTTGCTTCTTGGACTATTGACACCTTGGCTTTAGAGACCTAAGCAATTTCCTCCCCATTTTAACATTATTATATATGTTGTCTAAAACTTCTATAGCATTAATAATATTAATAAATCTTGTATACATGATAGATATGCTTTCATTGTACTTTATTTAAAACAATTCATATTGATGTGTTAACATACTTACTTTGCTCTCCTAATAAAGTCCCTTATGTGTAACTTTTCTATCCTCTATAACTCTTCCCTATTCTTCTTTTAATTTGAGAAACTTTTTTAATCATCTTTTAGTAGAATGAAAGGACCATTTGAAGTAATTTCCTACAAGTCAACATTTTCATCCATTAAGAAGAATTTCATTTTAGATTTTTAATGTAAATAATCATTTCCATTAAATAAAGGAGCCTTACTAATATTTTAACCATCTTGGCTAGATGAAGATGTAAATGCACCTAGATATGTCATGGTGATCTTTTTGAAAAAAAATTTGAAATTACAATAAAAGAGACCCACTATGTTCCCGCTTATTGGTCCCTAATGGCAACTAAGAGGTGAGTGAATTGTAACTTTTAAGAAAACTTTTGCAACTTAATAAAGATCCTTAAAATTTTTCCAAATGAATGATGAAATGTAATAGCAATTTGAATAAGATTAATCAATCAATAAAGTGAAAAATAAAGAGTATAGGGAAGAGATGTTGCAAATCAATTTTATAGTAGTTCAGTAAATAAACTTTTTCCTTGTTTGGTAAATGGCTTATCAGTCATTTTTTGGTTGATTGAAAGGTTTTAGTTATTTGACCATGACAAACCATTGATAATTATGTTTGGTAACCAGCTGATTGGCTTACGGATTAAACCCAATCCACTAATTTTGAAAACGCTGCTATGAGGAGTGTTTTGCTCAAGCGGTTGAGAAATTAAGGGACTAAAAGACTATTATATCAAAAAGTTATTACAAATTACTTAAAGAGATAGATGTAGAGATAGAGATCAAGATAAAGATAGAGATCAAGAAAATAAGTTTATTATTTAAATTTACTATTTTTAATTTTAATTTTTGAAGTTGAATTAATATCAAATTTGAGTCAGAATATACAACTATTCGTGATAATATTACTTCCAGTTTAATGGCAGTTAGATGTCGTTCTTAGATTATTTTAAACCTTTGCTTTAAATGATGGTGTTGACTTCTTTTGCTCTATCTGAATTCTGATGAGAATATTCAAAGAAATACTAAGATATAATACTCATGTCCTTATAAATTATTTTTTTAAAATCATGCCCTTATAAGTCATTTTACATATAAACAGCTAATACTAAATAGATAATTTTATCAAACATCTTTAAATAAATAGCTAATGTTATTCGTTAGTCAAATCAGATATATTAATCCACTATCAGCTAACCGCTGATAGAATTAGCTAACAACTAATGCAATCTGCTGATTGCTAAACAAGACCATTATAAATTTCTTTTTTAAGTCATGCCCTCATAAGTCATTGTACACATAAACAGCTAATTTTACTAAACATCTTTAATAAACAGCTGATGTTATCTGCTAGTTACATCAACTATATTAATCATTTGTTAGCTAGCCACTGATAGAATTAGCTAACAACCGATGAAATCCGTTGATTGCCAAACAAAGCCTTTGCCTACATTGTAATAACCCAAGGTATACCCTAGTATGAATAGAGTGTGAATTATGTCATAAGATAAAGAGACATTTTCATAGA
>JAOQMM010000172.1:10163832-10181386 GCA_027563515.1 Erythroxylum platyclados | reverse complement strand
AGTAGATCTGAAAGTTGTTCAGACAAAATAGGCTAATTCACGCAGATATTCAAACCAAAATCACAGCTGCATCTCCATACCCGTATTCTCCCACAGAGAACAAAAAGATGGACCACCATTCCATTATTTTAAATCAGATGGAGAACCGGTATACATCATCCATCATCGTAGACATTTTATCTGGGATACAGATCCCAGTATGTGCGAACACGACTGTGAAGTCTGTCTAAATCCTGAAACAAACAGTGATGACGATGATGAACAATACATCTGATGACGACGTAGAAAGAAAAAGTCATCCTATAAACCTTCTCGACCACATCCTCCTCAAAAGGATGGACCAGATCCGGATGTATCAACAGGTCTACCTACCGTTCCACACAGACCCCGATCTCTTAGTGAGATGCTCTCTACTTTATATAAACGTCTTGCTCAATGACCACCTAGCTCAACGTCTTCTCCGCAGGGGGTATTATCTTCTATTCCTGCTCCCATAACTTGTATGATGGTACAACCATATGACGAGGATTTCCTCCTCTATCTTGGAGCACTGATAATACTACAAGGGTTATCTCTTGCCCTTATGTTAAAGCCACTGGAGTAACTTCACAAGGTACAATGCTTTTAAATCCTTATGATGAAGTACTTAATTGGCAAACCAACAACCTAGTAGCACAGAACAGAGTCTTGCGACGTATTAATTCTAAGCTTGATGGAATCAGTCAACAGACACATGCTACTCATCACAAAGTTGACACCGTCTCTAAGCAAGTCCAACAAATGTATCAATCTTACAAAACCCAGATCCAGCAACTTGATGCTGATCTCAGATAATATATTGCTACACAATATCTTGGACCTGACTTCGACGTCAAAACTAGAGAACTCAGGAAGATACAAGGAATTGTGCAACGCATGGAAGCAGATATGCAATCTGCACAATCAAGGACTGTATATGGCTCCACTTCTACAGTTTTCCCAATTGTTCAACCCATAGATGAGTCTCTCTGGTATCTTTCATATCTTGAAGAAGCTGACTATTCAAAAATCTTCAAATTCAACTATTCTTTGATTAGATAACACATTCATAAGCCTGAGTATGAACATGCTAAGGCAGAAAAGCCCAAGACTAGAACCAAGTCTCGGATTAAACCAGAAAAGGTTTCTGACCTTCATCTTCTTACTAAAGAGCCACATTTTGTTTCTAGCTCTTGAACTACTCCTTGGACTCCTGCTGGTATTCACCAAATCTTGGAACAGATTGATAGAGACATGGCCTTGTCAAATGACACAATGTGTGACAATGACCTCACCTTATCTCTTTAAAGTCTTTCATGACTTTTAAGGTGTTAGTCTTTTTAAAGTTTGTGTTTTATGCTTTTTAGTATATCGAGAAGCATCTTCCTATTTGCTTTTCCCATTTGTCAAAAAGTTTGGTGTGATTTGATGGTGTGATTTGATGTATTATGTGAATTATTGTACTTAAAGTTAGGTGAATTATTGTACCTAACTTGTCTTGTCAAAGTTGTCATTATTGTAAGTTGTATTTACCTTTGTACCCTTGCTTCGTCTATAAAAGCAAGGCTTTTCTTCAGTTGTAAGCATCTTATGACCAAGTGATCAAGTAATGAATGAATATTGTTGTGTAATGAAGTGTTTCCTTATTTCTCTCTACGTTCTCTCTCTCCCTAAAGCTTGAGCCCTGAAAAATGTTATCCTCCTCCATACTGTACACTGTGGAAAGAATCGAATCTCGATTCTTTCCTTTGTGATAAGCCCGATCTAGAATTGCCATCTGCTGCAGTAATAGAGTTCCTAAAAGGCAGGCCTGGAGTATTGATGCCCAAGGAGAGTGGCGAGAGAAGCTCGGGGAGCATACCTGAAACTTAAAGTGTGTTTATGCTAATAATGCTAAGTGCTACCCTAAAATTTTTCTTCTATATAGTTGTCTCTTTAGTGATTATTTTCCTCCCAACGGGTATTGCCTTAAGATTCTTCTTGAAAACAATTTGATAGTTCCTCAATTTCTTATCATAAATATGAGCTAAATTTATAGCAATCACAACCCTTCCATAAGACTAGTAGTGAATAGAGTTATTTGTTATTTTATAGTGACCTTTGTGGTTCAAGCCAGTAAAGATTAGAACTCCTTTTGATAATTTTCCATCATTTCTATCTACTTTAGGTTTGTTAATTAGGGGATTGAGGCTCATAGGAGGACCGAATCTCAGGTAACATTGTTTTATAAATGTCCTCGCATGCATACTTATCTCCTCTTAATTCAACTTGTAAAACTACAAATATACCTCTCCATTAAGATGTAATGTTGTTTGGCTCACCTTCTCTCCTCCATATGTTTTTTAACTTTCAAAGAACTATTCACACTTATAGATCCAAATTAATGGATTGTCAGTACTATCATATAAAGAAAATTCTAACTTAAATTACTTAAGAATAATAATCCTTTTCACTTACTCAATGCTTCTTTCCTTCATTTGGTCTCCCCAGGTACAAATGTTGTTCCTTACCTTATTATTTTTATTGCATCCCTGTAACTCTTCCAAAATCTCCTCCAATTGCAAGTTCAACAATTTTTTTAGATTATTAGTGATACTCCATTATAGACAACCTTTTTGCAATGTTTCTCATGAATATATCCATTCATCTTGATAACGCTATATAATTGTTTATTACATTAGATTTTGATACTAAATTGATATGTAATTTTGTGTCAAACTATTCACGGGACAATTCATAAGGAAATCTTCTTTTCTTTTGCTAGAGTTTTCTTTTCTAGACTCTATGATTGTTGTTTAAAAAACTCATTCTTAACAAGCTTCTTATGAACTATTTTTGCAAACAATTCTAATTGCTTTCTTATTTATCGTAATATCTTTTAAATAGGTTCAATATATAGAATTTTTAGAAGCAAAATAGAATAAAAATATGTTAACTTATTCTCTATTAAAAATATACTTATGAAAATAAATAAGATAACTGTTATGTAAATAACATACTATTACAATTACTTCTTGATGAAACTGACCTTCTTGTGTACTTTCTTTTCTAAAAATGCATCTTGCATTTCAATTATTTAGTTTAATTGCCTGAATTTGATTTTGAAACTATATATCACAAAACCATAGTAAAGTTTAACATGCAGAAACTAAATAAGCGAGACGTAGAACGATGATGTTCTAAGATAACAATGTGGCAGATTATATGTTAACCTATTTGATTTGCTTCAACAATTTCCTAATCTTATTTCAAACTTAGTATCTCGCAACTTTATTGTCCAAATGAAATGCAGCGATCTCTCCAGCATCAATTGACCTAGAATTAAGGGATAATAGTTCAAACTCAATAAAACCAGTTCCAACCTTATTCTTTTTTGTTGGAGTAGTAGGTGTGATTATAGCATTGTTGCTTATACTCATAATCTGTTGGAAGTTTTTCAAACTAAAAGAGATGATAGATATTATAAGTCAAGATAATCCATAAAAAGGTAATATACAACTGAAGTTTTGACATTTTGTTATCACATCAAACTATCAAATGTTCCAACTTTTAGAATTTTTGGCAGTAAACTGGGACTTATGGAGTGGGAACCTCCATACTATGAACTATTTTGATTTTCAAACATTGAATAAGGCAACCAAGAACTTTAATTCTACTTATCTTCTTGGCAAAGGTGGATTTGGACCTGTTTATCAGGTATTCTTTAGATGCTGATACATATAAAGGCTAAGTGAGGTTTGTGTTTCAAAAGTCTTTTTAAGCACTTCAGTCTATATTGAGGATACTGAAAAATGAATTGGTTCATCTAATAGGGAAAGCTACCCAATGGTAGGCTGGTTGCTATTAAGAAATTGTCTCTTGACAAATTGTTGCGAGGTGAATCAGAATTTGTTTCAGAGGTGAGAATGATCACAAGTATTCAGCACAAGAACTCGATTCAACTTCTAGGTTATTGCATAGATGGGCCTCAAAGGTTCCTAGTCTATGAATATATGAAGAATAGGAGTTTGGACCTTATAGTCTACAGTAAACTACCAAAATTAGAGTTCCATTGAGCTTGATAGAGTAAATAAAGAAAAGTTAAAAAAATATATCAACTGTTAAATGTTGGCTTGATTCTCTGTTTGCAGGCAAAAGCAATCAATTCCTGAACTAGGACACTAGGTTTCAAATAATTCTGGGCAATGCTAGAGTTTTGCAATATCTACATGAGGAATCATAGTTAAGAATTGTCCACAGAGACATAAAAGCTAGCAACATTCTACTTGATGATAAGTTTCAACCAAGGATTGGAGACTTTGGACTTACTAGGTTCTTCTCTAAAGACCAAGCTTATCTCAACACTACATTTGGAGGAACCTTGTAAACCTCTTCCAAGTTAAGCATGATGTGAATTTCCTCCTTTCAAGTTTACACATTTCATCTTTATTTATTTTGAGTTTCTCCTGTTCTTCACATATAAGTACGTAGACATGTATATTCCTTATATATTTTCTATTCTCTTGTCAGAGGCTACATAGCCCCAAAGTATGCCATCAGAGGAGAGTTGTCTGAAAAGCAGGCATCTACAGTTTTGGAGTACTTGTGCGTGAAATCATTAACTATAGGAAGAACAATGATCTGAATCTGCCAACAGAAATGCAATATCTCCCACAATACATGTGTAATTAACTGAAAGGGTATGATTTTCCTAAACAAACCATGTTCAACAACTCTCTTATTTATTTTATTTTATTTTGTCTTTTCAGGCATGGAGATTGCATGAAAGGTTAAGAATATCGTAACTTGTGGATTCAAGGCTACAACAAAATGGAAGCGTAGACCAAGATAGAATGTTAGTGATCTACGTAGCTTTTTTATGTCTTCAGCCTCATGCAAACCACAAACCACCTATATTGGAGATAGTTGCAATGTTAACATGTAAAGTTGAACCGGTTAGAAGCCCGTTGAGGCCTACTTTCTTGGAGAGACGATGGAGATTGGATGAGAACCTTTCATGGGATACTATATCCAAGGTTTTCCCTTCTCCTACTACAAACAGTAATGAATCTCCCACATCAACTCGAAGCCCAATGTAAGGTTGATAAATGATGGAGTAAAACTCCAACCAATCCACGCCTTCTATAGGAAAGACACCACAAATCTAGATTTATACTTCTTTGTTATGTGCATGGTATAACTTTTTCTTTAATTTCCAAAAATAGCAATTGTAAAGGAATAAGTGGTCATTTTATTATGATCTTGGATAATATGATTTTTTTTTAAATGTAAGCAATAATTATTAATGATATATTTAAATACTTATCAGACTAAATCAATAAATTTGAGTTAAGTGAAAAAATTTTAATGATCTCACTTCATACAATATACATGATACTTTGTTGCATATAAAATATATTTGATTTTATCATTTTCTTATAATTGATACCTAATAATATTTTTCTAAATGACTAATGCAACCATCATTTGCAATTTGATGTGTTGGAGTTATTGACACATCAAATTCTAATGCATCTTATTTTACTAAAATAAATATTTTTCCTTTTTTCTTATATGATAGAATGAATTACTCATTTTTGTATTTATCTATTTTTTAGAGAAGAAAAAAGAAAAATCTTCTAAGTTGATTCCTCTTCAATTGGCCCATGTTGTAAATGGGCTTGGACCTCCAAATTATTGCCGATTTAGGGTTTTATCTGATAGTAAGGGTTTAAGTGCCATTCATCATCTTCTTATATTTTTGGCTGTACGGAATTGAGTGAATTGGTAATTATTGCCAATTAGGTTATTGAATCTGATGTCGAGCCGACCGGAGTCTTTAGCACCACCTGAGATTTTCTACGACGATGCAGAAGCTCGTAAATACACTTCCTCTTCTCGTATTATTCAAATTCAGGTGTGAAATACATAAATATATATCTTTTCATGTTTCTTTGTTTTGCATTCTTTTTCGGTATTGAAAGCTTGTGAAGTTGTTATTGATTAATTAAGCTGTTTTCTTTTTGTCAATGTGTGTGCGCATGATAATTGTTGAATGACTGATAGGCGAAGCTGTCGGAGAGAGCGCTGGAGCTTCTTGCTTTGCCTGATGATGGGGTCCCAAGGTTACTCCTTGACATCGGTAGTATATGAATATCTTATTTTCCCTTTTCAATTATGTTTTTTCTATGCTTTTGGTGGCACATACCTTTTAGTTATAATTGTGCATATTCTTTTGGAGCTTGAGAGTTCTCATGGAAGTAAACTTGCTGCTATGGATTAATTTTGGTGAATTTGATTGTTGAATATTTTAACAGGAGAATAGTTGATTTACTAAATCGATTTGTTTGGTTTTAACAGGTTGTGGATCAGGACTCAGCGGAGAGACACTGACTGAAAATGGGCACCTTTGGGTTGGCTTAGACATATCACAATCAATGCTTGGCACGTCGAAATAATGAGTTTAATTGGTTTCATGTTTTTTGCACATAGTTAAAAAACTTTCCCTTTTGTATAAGATCATTAACTTTTTGTCATATTTAGATATTGCATTGGATCGCCAAGTCGAGGGTGATCTTTTACTTGGTGACATGGGCCAGGTATTCACTGAATAGACAATTTGTGTTCTCTATTTACTTAAACGTGTCTTAGTTGAACCAGCTATATTGATGCTATTGTTAGGCCTTTGATTTCTTTGTGCATTTGCTAGTTCAAGATTTTGTCTGGCAGATATTTCTCCACTTTTAAGGAAGTTGCTAAGAAACTTTAGCACCTGCTTTTTATTGACTAAAATTTCTCCTATGGCAATCATAGCTATTGTCCATGAGGAACAAAATAAGTATTAAGCAGTTGTAGGCGTCAACTATTCAATGCACACAGATGTGCTACACTGATTTTGTTCTTCCTGGCACGTCATAAAATTACAAGCAAATGTGGCGTCAAACTGGTTATAACGTTATGGCATTATGTTGCAGGGTTTAGCAATTAGGCCTGGGGTTGTTGATGGTGCAATAAGTATATCTGCTGTTCAGGTTTGTCTGGTCTATATGCAGTTCACATTTATGTATATATATTACGTGGTGAACTTTTCCAAGTGCTCCAGAATTTTCCTTCCCCAGCAGTTTGAACTTTCATTCTTTTCCTGTCATTGTTTGGTAATGTGCCTATGAGAGCACTTCAGGTGTTCATCTTATGTAACGTTTTCACATAAATTCTGTAATTAACTTTACCACTTAAAAGTTGGGCATCATTCGCTACGTAGTCATGCTCTTCTCCCACCATATTCTGGTACTCTCCTTTCTTCTCAATGCATAATTTGTTTGGGTTTAACATCTCTCAGGGCTTGGTCTATCATAAATTATTTTGAATTTGCTTATTTTTCAGTCACATCACTTTTTATTTGCTCTCCCCTGTTGTTGATATAAACTGTGTTGGCCTCTTATTGGAGACAGTATGTTCTTTTGACATTTTAAGGCACTATGCATGTGACTCATCTGCTTGGGTTTGGCATGTAGTGGTTGTGCAATGCTGACAAGTCCTCCCATGAGCCCAGATTGAGATTGAAGTAAGTCTAGATTTCTTTATCTTGGTGAATCCTTATCTTGAATGTTTATGACTTTATAATATTATTACTGATGATGCCTATGTTCTTGCTATGTTGATTTGGTTATCAACATTATAGGGCTTTCTTTGGATCATTGTATAGATGCTTGTCAAGGGGAGCAAGGGCAGTTTTTCAAGTCTACCCTGAAAATCTGGCCCAGCGGGAGTTAATTTTGAGATCCGCAATGCATGCTGGATTTGCTGGAGGCGTGGTTGTTGACTATCCTCACAGGTATCTCCAGGATGAGTAGCAAGCTGAATATGTCCTACTGACAGTTCATATATACTTGTCTCCTTTCTATTCTGCTTCATGTTTTTGAAAACCAAATGGAGGGCCAACTATCAGATGGCTCTATATTGTCCCACAAGTTTGAACTCTTATTCATTCTCTAGCAGCTCTCTACAAAAATTTTTGTAGACAGGTTCTTTCTGCTGCGTGCATGATTAACTCCGGAAACTTTTTTCTAAACAGTACCAAGAACAGAAAAGAATACCTTGTGCTCACTTGTGGGCCACCATCCTTGAGCACAGCTAATCCCATGGGAAAAGGTGAAGATGGAGAAAGTGGCTCTGATGAAGAATCTAGTGATGAAGAAAAACAGACTGTGAGTTTCTTTTTCTAGTTATGGTTTAGCCTCTTTTTTCTTTCTTCTGACCGAAAATATTGTATCAACGCTGTAGATTCGCACTTCAGACAGGCATCGACCTAGGAAAAAGCAGAAAACGACCAAGAAAGGCAAAGGTAGAGAATGGTTACTGAAAAAGAAAGAACAAATGAGAAGAAAAGGTGACACTGTGCCTCCTGACACAAAGTACACTGGTCGGAAGCGGAAGTCTAGATTTTGATGTTAAAGATATAGGACTAATCACCATTGGCCTATGTATTCAGGGGTCATGATCATAAAAAGAGAGCTAATTATTTCTTACCAATACAGAAATATAATATGAGTCTTTGTCGCACGGTGGTGTTTTACTTCCTGAGGGTGTAAGAATATTCGAGACGAGCAAATTTTGGTTTGTATTCATTACTTCGCTTTGCACATAACTGGAATTTCAGACCAATGTAGACTACTGATTCTTTCCTAAGAATGCCTAAAGATGTTCGTTCTTCAACTCTACCTACTTGCACCCCTTTTATACGAAACTCTTGATAACCTATTAAAAGTTCGGCGTCCGCTAATTTCATTTTTTTTATGGTTTTCAATGCATTTTTGGAGATGTTAGCAGCTTACTTAGGAATTGTCGTTAGTGTGGCAGGCATCATTTGTAACGAACTTATCATACATCCGAGTGCTACCATAGCTACAAGGAAACTTATTTGTAGAAATCCCTATTTGGTAGGGATAGCAATGGACCAGATCGGAGCGGATAGCTTTTGTCCCAGTGCAAGAGAGCCGAGCTTGAATTCAATTCGGCCAATTTGACCTGATTTTATTTTATTTTTTAAATTAAAAGTAAAAATGACGTCGGAGCGGACAGCTTTTGTCCCAGTGCGAGAGAGCCGAACTTAAGTTTAATTCGGCCAATTTGAATTTATTTTATTTTTTAAATTAAAAGTAAAATGACGTCATTTTTTGTAAAATGATGTTATTTTCTTTATAGTCATCGGGCTTCGGGTTGGATCAGGATAGCATGAGCCTGAGTTCAAGCATAGCCCGAGGTTCGATTAACTTGGGTCGAGCTTGGACTCAAATGTCATCTCTACTATTTTGAAAGGGTTTCTCGTTAGGAATATCTTCAGCTACTGATTATTAGCCCTCTTAAAAACTTACTGAAAGGGTAGAACAGGTCGATCAAAACACAACTCGTGGTTAAACTTTTCTCTTTGATAAATGAAACATACATCCATCAACTGCAAATCAAATGTAGGAAAAAGATTTACAGTATCAGCTGCCAAGCCAGATTTTCCTTCCCAGTAAACACCCTTGAATCTGGTGTACTCCTATACTCCTAAAATTGCTTTTTATTCTTTCTTCTTTCACCCTACATTACTGAACTACAGAACATACATACAACCATACTTGAATGTAGACATATGTACTCACTGTACAATGTCAAGTTGATCCTAATGGTGGAAGGTCCCCAAGATAAACACTGGCCATCTAGTCAAAGACACTGCTTTTGGTTGCTTCTTTTTTGCTATCCCTTTCAAAGAATATTAAGCTGCACAGCTCTCCCTGCTACATTTGCACTTTGTGATCAGGATGCATCTGCATCAAAATTATAATACTTGATAGTCTATGTAAAGAGAAGATAGCTTGGTAAAACACTAATAGAACGTGGTTTCTTTTGGAAGTCATCTCCGATCAATCAGAAACATAAAATGTGTATCGTGCTTCCCACATGTCAATAAAACTGAACCTCCATATTTGATCATTAAAAATATTTTACCACAAGATATGCTATGAATGCAGGTACTGCATAGCCCCACCTGAACCGTCACCACACTCGACAAGCTATGAATATGAAAATGCATAGATTCACAGCAGAAGGAAGGATGAAAAAAATGAGAAAATGTTACACGGAAATGCTATGGCAAAAAGATATTGTAACAGTTGGCATAAAAATGTAGAAAAAATCATCAAGAGAAGATACACTATGACCAATGTAAGATATGAGTCAAAGTAGTCAAATTACGCAAGTATATACCTTCATCAAATTGCTTTTCGAATCGACAGACATGTTTCCCATATGTATATTTCTTCAAAGCATGAACATGCATCCTTACACGGCTAAGTAGCATTGCCCGCCGATCATCAATTCATGTGTGTAGAATCTTCTGGACCACATAGTTTGCAGACTGATCTTTCATCATTGTCTGGATATATGAACCAAGTTGATGAAATAAATTAGTAAACATATGCCTCTAATATGATTAATAACAAATATGAGAAAAAATTCGAATAGCTCTTAACGCCTTTGAAATCCTCCTGCTTCCAACATTCCCAGGAAACTGTACTACTGATCAAATTTGTTATACAACCAAGGGAATCATTAAAGTCACTGTAGACTGTACTACTGATCAAATATGTTATACAACCAAGGGAAGCATTGAAGTGACTGTAGAAACAATCTCAAAGAAGAAAAATCACTTTCATGGAATCATGGAATTACTTTGGCATAGTTTGTAGTTATATGACAACTATAAGAAAAAAAAGATCTGAAAAGATGCACAACAGATGCAATGGACTCCAGTTAATATCAACTGAAAAGATGCTAGTGTATGGATTAAGCACAACGAATGTGCTTGCATGATAAGATATATACTTCATTTATCAGTTTGAAATTGTTAACAGAAAGAATCAGAATCTGTTCTTCTCACGCACAACAAATTCATAGACTCCAATTAATATATCACGCAACAGAAAAGTATACAATAAAAGAAAAAAAACAAAGCACTAGACAATTTCCATGTGTACTTTCAACAACAATTAAGATACATGTTTTTTCTCCTATATTAATGCCTGATTAGAATAGGAGAAGGAAAAATGGACCTCTACCAACATTGTTGTGAATCAACGAGGACACACACGGACACTGGTTACCGATGCATAAACTCAAAAGTTGACTTCAAACACAAATGCTTAAAACTTACTAATAAGTTATCATTGGCCTCATTATGCCAAGTATCTCTTGAATTATTTGCTCCCGTTCAGTGGCACTGCTATATTCCAAGCATTTCTCAATGACATTGGAAGCAAACTCATGCTGGCTCAGCTGAACAATATGACCCAACAACTTAATAAAAATTTGACCATCTTTCACGAGGCTTTCCTCTTTCCAAAGCACGGACTTTTTGTCAGATGAGATGCTCAGTGACAAAAGTTTGTTCCAAAAGATTAAAATTAGCATAAGGGCATCAGTATCAAACATACAAATAATTAAATGGAATACAAAATACATATTATTAAATTGCCCTCTTAGTATCTGGGGCAACATATTAAAGGCGTCGACAGCCTCTTTGGAATTGGCATGGCAAGGTGACCATTCAAAGTGTTGCATTGCACAAATCCACCAATCCAATCACTTGGGTGGACAACGAAAGAACCCAACATATGAACATAACAATAATGGATATGTGAATCCCTCAACGATATAGGTGTCCATAAGCGAGATTGTATGAAACAATGTTGAAAATATCAAGGAATAGCAACAGACCAACAGCTATTTAGAAAAGCACATGACTTGGCTCCACAAATGTGAAACAAGCAATCCAGAATATGCTGACAGTTTTGGAAAGGCAAAAACTTGTTTCTAAGGGTCATGGGCAGAGAAAACTTCAAGGTGATAAGAGATAGCAGCTACCTGAGTCACATAATTGCCATACTTATCCTGGCATAGAGCATAGGAAGACTCGATGATCTCATCAACTATAAACTGACAATGTGGCTTATCTACAGAGTGTTCCAGAACTCTCTGCATAGACCAAATCAAAAAATAAAATTTGCTTGTGTTGTACCAAACAAGTAAAGAACAGCATAAAAAGCAAAGCAGAAGATATTCCAACACAGAACATACGTATCTTATAGCTGTATGGCAGGGCAACCATAAGGATGTGTAGAAAGTCCTGTCGCTTGACCATGAAAAGCAGAAATAATGACTTCAATTTTCTCCGCGGGAATGCTCTCAACACACTTTTGGATGACATGATTGCCGTTCTGATCATGCACACATCTCATAACATGTCCATCTAGTTCACAAATGAGCTGTGCTTTCTGTTCAAGCTCAATCACTTCAAGTGCCTAGAAACATATCAGCTCTAAATAAGTACCACTTTCCATCATACAAGAAAGTGGCATGGATCCAGAATACGAAACAATTGTGGAACCAACATCCCATTACAGTAAGACACAGATAAAGAATAAAGCCTTTGAGACTATGTTCTACATTACTATATAAGCAGACCTCAAATTCCTCTCATCTGTTCATTTTGCGGTTCCAAAGAGTGTTAGATATTTTCCTATAAGGTGGACAACAATTAATTGCATTTTATTGGTTTTTGATAACTTATCGGTTAAGTTACGTAATTTTGATCCGGATAAAGATAATAAAATGACCCAATAAAAGATCTAGATTAATAGGCCGAAGTCCAGTAAGAAAATAAACCCCAATCAGTGTGGACCAAACTTGTATATATTGAGCTTGTGATAGGGAGGCCCGATATGGAAGCTATATATATAAGTTCAGGTCTCCTGTAGTTGATTAAGTAATTCGTGAACGTAAAGATACTCTGATTCATTTAGAGGTTCACATGTTAAGAAAACTACAGAAAAACGTTAACCACTTCTCGATGAGTAGATTCTATGAAGATGTCAGAGGATTCACGCTCATTTCAGCCTCGGAAAGCTCGTTGGAAAGTTAAGGAATCGAAAATAATTATTTCCGCATTTCTTCGTTATTTGCTTTTCACTTTCGATCCGAGATATATAACTAAGGCTCATTTTACGTGTTACACATCTTATCAGAGTGTTTACAAGATTGGGTGGTTAAAAATAAAGGTTTTTCGGTTTTCCTCCATAAGGGTTTTAGAGAATAATGATTTGTTTTGCAATTTTTTTTTCTTGTATATTAATGCTTGAAAGTGTGCTACATGTGGTTAGCCTTGAAAAATAAGTTGAAAATGAGCCTCAAATGTAAAAAATTTGCTCAAAACTCACCAAAAATTGTCTGGATCGTCAGAGGCTCACCATTAAGGGTCTAGAAGCATCATTGCTCGGGGGCGCATGTAGTTCATGCGCCAAACTCATCGAGAGGTGCGTCAGGCGTGGCGCGTGCATGTGCAAGAGTGGTGTTAGAATGACGTCACACTGCTGACGTCAGTAAAAAAAAACTCCAAATTTCATAATTCCCGTAGAGATGCCCCTGGTCATTTAGGGTTAATTCCATATTCGGAAATTCATAAAGTGAGTTTTCTAATTTTTCTGGACTTATTACATTTGTAATAAATAAAGTTTAACTCCAAAAAAGGAAATAAAGCTTTTTAAAGCCATTTTTTAGTGAACTTTTGTTCTTTGAACATGTCATGAGGGAGATACTTGAGGATTTCGTGTCTTATATGGTTGGTTTCGTGTCCGCTAATGCACGATAGTCACTCTGATTGAGATTTTTTGCAATGAAAGTCTCAATAAAGTTTACTGATAATGTTTTAAGTATTACTAAGTGATAATTAGACTGTGCATTCGAATTTTGCATTTATTGAAAGTACCTTGTCACATACTATATGCTCATGCAGAGTGTGAGAATAATATAAATAAAATGTATCCCTTGTGTTTGTAAATCTTTTTTAGTATCGATGAGAATGCAATCACTACAATGGCCTTTCAAGTCAATATTTGGATTGTTTTGCTTGCATGTCAGGTGATGTATCTGGTCTCATATTTGGTTTTTCTAGCCCACAGGTGTTGGCCTTACATGGGATTTTGAGATGTACATAAAGGTATTAGATGGAGGAAAGTCATATCTTAAATGATATATTCACCCACTGGTGGTAGTGTCATGAGAGTTGATGGTATATACTCTGATCACTTTTATGTGGAGGTATGGTTGCATGTATTATATATTCAACCTACAGGTATTTCATAATATATATAATCGAATTCTCAGTACAAATACTATTTTATGGCTTTAAGTATCTTTGTTATTCTACATTTGTGCTGATCTTTACATTGTCATTATACAATCAAATTTTCTGTCAACAACAATCGTGTCACCATTGAAACCCTAAGTGGTTTCAATTTGAAAAAGTGGAAAGAGGATGTAGAGATTGCGATAGAGATGGCAGATATTAATTTGGCCATGCATAGGGATAGGTCATCCCTACCTACATCCATTAGCTCAGAAGCTGATAAAGAAGAATATGTAGCCTGGGATGGATCAAATAGATTGTGTTGCATGACTATTAAGAGATCCATTATGGGTCATTTTCTTAGTGGACTTCAGGACACAAACATAGCAAAGGAATTCCTAAACAATGTCTCCCAAAGGTATAGGGTCTCATCCAATGCCGAGATAAGTACCTTGTGTAAAGAATTATTCTCCATGAAGTACACTGGAGAAGTAGGAGTACGGGAATACATAATCAGGATGGTCCACCTCCAGAACAAGCTGACGGCATGCTGAATATTCCAATTCTGATGCTTGTATAGTTCACTAGGCCCTGAACACACTCCCTTTAGAGTTTAGTATTCTGGTATAATTTGCAAGATGAGGTTTGGGACATCAATGCTTTGATTTCCCAATGCATTGCCGAAGAGGAGAAGTTAAAGAATACTGCTCATATGGTCCTCCTAGCAACCAAGGGAAAAGAAAAGGTCAAGTCCCAAAGGTTTAAAGGTAAGAAATCTAATTGTCTTCGCAGATGCATACTAGCCAGTCTAGTGTTGTAAAGGGTCCACAAGATGTAAAGAATATGAGCTGCTTCTTCTGTAAGAAAAAGGAACATAAGAAATTTGACTGTTAGAAATATAAAGTCTAGAAAGTAAAACAGAAACTGTCAGGTAACTCCTTGGCTTATATGATTTATGAATCCAATCTTGCTATAGCCACATCCAATTCTTTGTGGCTAGATAGTGGAGCATCTAATCATGTTGCCTACACAATATCGGGGTTCATAACTAGGAGAGAGCCAAATAAAAGGGAGGAGAAACTGATGGTTGACAAAAATGAAGAAGTTAGTGTTTTGTATGTATGGGATGTATGTTTAAACCTCGATAGGGGATTTGTTCTTGTATTACATGACACATTTCATATACCATCTTTTAGACAGAATCTGATCTCTATATTAGTGTTAGACAAAGAGGGTTATCATTTTGTCATTGATACTTTAGTTATACAGTTATCCTTCAATGCAAAACATATTGGAACTGCCTTCTTATCATATGGATTATATAGAACTTGTCTTATCCCTTATGAGATGTATGCTTCTTCATATATTTCTAATCATGTTACTCAAAGAGACCTTTGATTATGGAAAAGTCATCAATGTTATGGCATAAATGCTATGGCCACATTTCCAAAGGTAGAGTTAAGAGATTGATAAAGGAAAACATTCTCCCAATTTTAAATTTTGATGATATGGTGTATTGATTGCTGCAGAGGTAAGTTGACCAAAATACAAAAAAGGGGTCAACTCGAGCATCTGGTTTATTGGATCTCATACATACGGATATTAGTGGACCTTATACAGTTACTTTATGCAATTCTAGATATTTTTTAACATTTTTTTATGATTATTCCAGCTATGGTTATGTGTTCTTGCTTAAGAAAAAGTCTGAAATTTTTTATAAATTCAAGATCTTTAAGACTGAAGTTGAGAACCAATTGGAAAAATCTATCAAAATTGTCAGATATGATTGTGGAGGAGAGTATTGTGGCAAACATGGGGTTTCAGGACAAGAAAAAGGTTTGTTTGCTAAATATGTGGAATCAGTTGGAATAGTGACTCAGTTCACTGTGCTGGGTAGTCCTAAGCAAAATGGTATAGGTGAAAGGTGTAACCGTACCTTAAGGGACATGATGAGGTTAATGCAGAGCAGGACTAACCTACCTAATTACCTTTAGGTTGAAGCCATCAAGACGACATTGTATATACTTAACGGAGTCCTGAGCAAGTCAGTGCCTAAGACGCCTTTTAAGATCTGGAAAGGGTGGAAACCTATCTTTACATACATTCGTGTATGAATCTGCCCTGCTAAGGTACACTTGTATAATCCTTATGAAAGTAAATTGCATGCTCATTGTACTCATTACTATTTAGTTGGATATCTCGACCACTTTAAAGGCTACAGACTCTACTGTAGAGAAAGAAGGTCTAGAATTGTAGAACCACAAACAACTAAGTTTCTGGAAAATGATGTCTTTGATGAAGGTGGGCCTTCTTAACCTTCATGTGATAATAGGACAGATACTATAGTTATTTTGTATCTACCGCTCATGCAATCAGGTTCATTAGATCAAGGTCTTAATACCATGTCTGTACAGGAATAGGAAATCATATATATACAAACAGAGGTTCCTAAGGTACAAGAACGAATGCAATTGCGGAGATCCACTAGAGTGAGAAGACTTGTTATCTCATCCGATTACATAGTCTATTTGGGTGAACAGGACTATAATATTGGACATGTAGCAGATCCAGTTACTTTTTCAGAAGCTATTTCTAAACTCGATGTAGATTTGTGGTGGGATGCAATAAATGATGAGCAACAATCCACGAAGCATAACAAGGTGTGGTAGCTAGTTAATTTGCCTCAACTTGCAAACACGTCAATTGTAAATGGTTTTTTAAGACCAAAAAGGACACTTAGGGTTAAGTTGAGAGGTTTAAGGCTTAGTTGGTTGCCAGAGGGTTCACTTAGAGAGAAGAGGTTGACTTTAATGTTACTTTCTCTCTTGCATCCTCTAAGGATGCATTCAAAGTGATTATGGCAATAGTAGTTCATCATTATATGGGGCTACATCAGATGGATGTCAAAACCGCTTTCCTGAATGGTGACCTTTATGAAGAGGTCTATATGGAGCAACCTGAAGGATTTCAAGATCAAAAAGGACTGACAAGGTTTGTAAATTGAGATAATCGATATAGGGTTTGAAACAAACTTCCAAACAATGGTACCTTAAGTTTGATGAGGTTATGACCTCTTTTTACTTTATGAAAAATAAAGTTGAAAGATGCTTATACTAAAAGGTTGGGGGGAGCAAAGTTATCTTCCTATTGTTTTATGCGGATGATATCTTGCTTGCATCAAATGCCTTGACCATGTTGCATGAGGTTAAGCAACTTTTGGCTAAGAATTTTGACATGAAGGATCTTGGTGAAGCACTTTTTGTCCTAGGTATTCAGATTCACCGGGACAAATCTTGACACTCTTTAGGTCTCTACATATACCTTAACTTTGTCCACATGCTATAGAAGGTTTTGTTAGGCCTTTATAATATGCATTTTTAGGTGAAATTT
>JAOQMM010000172.1:10131187-10156880 GCA_027563515.1 Erythroxylum platyclados | reverse complement strand
GTAATTTATTTTAGTCTGGTTATAATTTCAAATATTTTCGTTGAGTTTTAATTTTTTTTAAATCAATGTTGTGGCTTATTTTACTTTTAAGTTTATGTATCTTTTATTCTAAATTTACTTTTTATTCTTAAAATATTTTATTAATAAATTTATAACACTTATAAATAATAATTAAAAATAAATATTAAAAACAAATTTAATATAATATTCAATATTAGTATCATTTTAAAGGTCTCAACGAGATCTTTATAATGATATATTTTGTGTACAATAATATATATTTTAATTTTAATTAATTAGTAAATTATGTAAATAATCAAAATATAAGAAGGGCATAAAAGGAATATATAAATAAGAAAATGGTCAAAATGTCATTTTACAACTTTTAGTATATGAATAGTAACACACCATATTTAGTGTGTTACTATTCATTGCACCAAAATGGTGTCTTAGAGTGAATTTAATGCACTTTGGTGTCGTAGTTAGAGATGTCCTTACCTAACAAGCCCTGAAAGAAGATTCAGCGGTGAAAACCCTAGATTATTTTGGAGAGATGGTGGAAAATGATAAATTTTGGCCAGAGTGAGGGGACTTTTGCAGACATATACGATCGATCATTAGTGCAAATGTGCAAGTGTAACGAGAGAAAAAGTACTAACGCCACTTCAGGTTTTGCAAAGCACTTATGGAGGGTATTTTCAGCATTCAAAATCAATTCTTAATCATAAAATAGGTCAAGGGATTGGGATATTATTCCATTATGGTGATTAGTTTTACAATCAAATTTAGCTTGTTTTAATAAATAAAACTCCATTTTTGGTTTATTACATGGCAAGTTTTAAGGGTATTTTAATTACATGCGTGAGCTGGTAGAAGGAAATAGATAATATAGGATCAAGATAAATACAGGAATTTCGGGAAGTTGGGCCTATATATCCCTAATGTGAAAAAGACAAAAGAAAAACTTTTTGAAAATATAAACTTCAAATTAATATTACAATTTGATATCATTATAAATGAGTTTTGTTCAATGGAACTTAATTGGATATAATAAAATTGATTAGTTAAGAGATTTTTATGAGTATATCCTAAATAAAATTGTAATAAGTGATTCCAAGTTCTCAAAAAACAAATTTTATGTTGGTATAATATAATATCCATCTCCATTTAGTAAAAAAAAATTGAGTAGGTAATCTTCTTTTCAAATTTTCAACTTTAAAATGACATAATGTAATATAAAATTCTACTTATATTACATTAATATTCTTATTAAATTATATCACTATTTTATTATTTTAACACTTTAATGTGTATATTACGTTATATTATATATTGTAGAAAAAATATATATTTTTTAATTCTTCAAATTCCATAATTAATATCTTTTTTAAGTAAGTTGGTTCCACAAATTAATATTGTCAATTAAATCTTGGGCTAGTCGTTAAAGGAATTCAAGAAAAAACAATTAATTTAGTGAATTATCTTTTTAAAACTTGTTATAACATTTGGATGTTGTAATTTTGTTATTTAATTTATATATTTATTTAAAATCATTTAATTTAAACTTGAAATATCAATTTTAATTTTAGTTTCAATTATTTTAGTCCTCTTATGTTATAAAAATTATTAAATCTTTTAGTATTGTATTTATCTTTTCATATACGTTAAAAATTAATAATTTATTATTAAATATTGTAAAGTTTAAATTTCAAATATTATATTGAAAGTTTATAATAATAAATATTAAGGGCCCTTTTTTTCTTTTTTTCTTCTATTTTTTGTCGTGGTTTTTATTAACAAGAGAACAAACTATTAAAATATGTTTGATTACTTATTGTTGTAATATGTTGTTTCTAAAAATAAAAAAACCATAATAGTTTCACAAAACTATAAATCAGTTTTTTTTTTCTAATATTTCGCAATAGGTTTTCTTTAGCGAAAAAAATTATAACAGACTCGTTTTTACTTCATTCTCTTATAAACTTCCTCTAGTAAACTTATTAAGTGAAAACTTACTCGTTTCTTTCTCTCTTATATTACTAACTTAGATTTTCTCTCTCTCTCTCTCTCTCTTATTTCTTTGTTCGTGATTTTTTGTTGCATAATATAAGATATTTTTTCTATTTTGGTTATTAATCTCATAAATTAAAAATTTTGCTAACATTCCCCTTTTCTATCCGTATAGAAAGCGAAATTAAGCTTAGGCTTTTCAGCAAGTGAGTAATTAAGTTGAATGGGAATCTTAATATGAGAATCTTGACCAAATACATCATAAAGAAGAAAAAAAAGTGGTAGAATTGCATTATATTGAGTATCATAATCTTATCAAAATATTATGTGTTGTTGCTCATTTGACACGCGTTTTACATGTGTATTGTAAATGACTTTCGAGTTCATTTCGAAACACTGACAAATCTAACGAATCAATTTCCTATGCTTCTACAAGGTATTATATTATTTTAAATAAACGTATTACTTATGATTCTTTTTTAATAACTTTTTGTTAATATTATATTCTTTATATGTTAGGTAACTTTTATTAGGTTAATTCATATTAAACCAATATGTTTAGATTTCTTTCACTATATCGAGGTGAGAGATATCATTTCCGAGATTATAGAGGAAGAGGAATACCTCAGGGTCTACATGAATTGTTTAACTACAAACATTTTTTATTAAGAAATGCTATTAAAAGATGTTTTGGTATACTAAAAGCAAGATTCACTATATTTTCAAACATACCAAGTTATGATATAAAGAAATAAAAATACATCATTATTCCTTGTTGTATTAAACACATTTATATTAGAATTTATGGACAAAGTGATGAATTATTTAACAATTATGCTGAAAATGAAGAACAAATTAAGGAAAATGAAAATAAAAATGAAAGTTCTCGAGTAGAGTATAATATTACTCTAGTACAACTTTGAAGTATGTCTTGGAAGAGAGATGAAATTGCTAGACAAATATAGAATGATTATATTAGTTCTAGTTAAGTTATCTTTTTATAAATGATAGTACTATTTTGTTTTGAAGAATTATAATATGATGGACATAGAATGACTTAATGTAATTTTTAATTTATAAAATTTATTATATATGTGCAAACTTCTTTAATTATATAAATATATTTTATTTCTAACTATAACGAGAATTAATTAATTTAAAAATATATTATAATATATTAAAAATAATCAATATAAAAGTGTACTTAAAAAATAGAAATAAAATGATAAAATCAAACATATTTTTAGTTTTAGTTTTCTCAGGTTTTATATTAAAAATCTCAACTAAACATATATTTTTTAATTAAAAAACGTAAACTAAAAATAAAAATTAAAAACTAAAAATTACAAAAAAAAAAAGATCTGAAACTAAACGGGATTTAAGTTAATTATTGCTAATATATGCAGAAATAGTTTTTATATAATAATAAATAATAATATGATCTGATTAAATAAAATAAATATTAATATCAAATATGTGATTTTCCCGATCTAATTTGGTGGACTAGTTAAGAAATGAAGTGAGTCGACCGATTTTACGACATCGAGTTGAACCGGCCCATGTCCTTCTGTCGAGTCGACCGAACCTTAATGTTGTGCCGCTTCCCACATAGTGACCCGCTTCAGTTCTAGGGAGGGAAGCTAAAATCAGCGGCTGCTCAAAAACCCTGAGAAAATTATCAATCTCAGTCACCGAAGCCTCTCTCCATAATCACCATTAATGGAGCAATCTCTAGAGAGAGAAGAGTTCACTCTTGTAGCAAGAAAACCCAACTTCGGTCTCCCAACCGCTTGCCCAATTTGCTTGCCCATTTATATCTATCTCAAATTGGCTCGCTTCCCTTTTCACTTGGATTTCAACTCTTCTTATCCTGATTCAGGTACTTCTTTCTTGGAACTTAGTTATTTGTTGTTGGAATTTACTAAAGTTTGAATCTTCTGGCTTCTTCATCAAGCCGCCAGCTTTGGTTAGCTTTGCTCAAGACCTCATGTTACTCCTTTATATTGATACTTGTAGATTGTCCATCATATTTATAGTCATCTGTATTTCGTCAACGCTCTTGGCTGATTGTTTTCCAATGTGAAACTTAAAAAACCTACTTCTCCAATGTGATCAAGATTCGGTTTTTATTGTTGGCATGAAGAAATGTAACTTGCATATTGATATTAAATCCATAATTAAGTTTTTATTAGTTTTGGCTTTTAATGAATTTTATAACTTGCCTATCAAGGTTGGGACTTTATGATGCTTTTTTTGTTTATATATGGATTATGTTTTCTTTTTGTTTCTCTTTTTCTTGTGCTTCAATTGGATAATTTGTTTTGTCCTAGGTTTTATTCATAATCATAAGGTTTGTCCCAGTGCTCATTATGTCTAGTTGACAGTGCTTGACTATATTATCTTCGAATTGGTGCTGTATTTTTAGGAGGGAAGTCAGTAATGGTGTTAAACTTCTCCCAGCAAATTATGGATTTATTCCTGCATATTCATTACTCCACCACTATTCTTTATTAAAATAATACTTCTCATTCTTTTGTGTTCTAGATCAAATTCCTTACATTGAGTCAGGTACTTATGTGATCTATGATAATGAGAATGGAGGTGTTATTCAACGTCTGAAGGAAGATGGCATTGTTGACTTGGATGCTGACTTCCAGTCCCTCCCAGAATGGATCTCAATGGATGCAATGGTTAGTTCCTGGCTTGCAGATGCAATCATGTATGAACTCTGGGTGGGATCAGATGGAAGTTCTGCTCGCAAGATTTATCATTCGGATCTTCCTTGGTTAATAGGAAAGGTTCTTTTCATGAAGCAAGTCCGTGATGTTAAGCAGCGACTTGGGATAACCAAAGAGAATGTGGAGCGTAGGGAAGAACAGGTTGAAATCTTTGGTCTTTTTGATATGCAATTTGTTGCATACTTATTGTCCCTCCCCTCTCTTTGCCTCACACACGCAGAGATATGCATGTTTTCTAGTTTTCACTTTTCAACAACGCACATAAGTTCAGTAGCATGTATTTGGGAGATGATACTATTTTTGTTCCTCCTTTAATTGATTGTCTATTACAATTAACTTTTGCAGGGAGATCTACACTTAATTTGTTTGTCTTTATGAACAGATATACAGGAGAGCTAAAACTGTTTTTGGAGCTTTGTCAACAAGGATAGGCGACCAGAAGTTTATTTTCGACAGGTGAAGTTTCTAAATATTATGGTGTGTGCGTTTATTAAAAATGGTATTTTAGCCTCGTTCTTGTCATCGTATTTTAGCTTGATGTCTGAAGCTTCTGCAACTCTAACCTATGATTTTGTTATGCAACTGCACTGTCTCTCATGCAGACCAACAAGTTTGGATGCAGTACTCCTTGGGCATTTACTTTTAATTCTTGATGCATTACCTGTAAGTGAACTTGAGAAATTTTCTTATCCTGATCTGTATGGAAGCCAAATGGGAGTCCTTGCATGGCTAATTTTCAAAGTAAAACATGATTTGAATTTCAATGGATAATGATGCAAAGAAAAGGCAAAGGCAATAGAACATATAATTCTTTAGTTCAACCAAGAGAGAACTGCATTGGAGGTTGGCAGATTATTTGCTTTGCTAGTTGAGAGGGGGTCTGATCACTTTCAGCAATTGTTAAAACTTGTATGGTGTGGCCTTGTCAGCAAGGAGACGAAATTGATGGGATAAAAAAAGAAGCTAAATGTGTACTAAATTTGGGTTATCAGATATAAACAATGTTAGCAGTGTCAGTGCTTAGCTAAATAATGACGGATTCATCTTTCTCGATGAGTGCCTTGAATATTCTTTTTAACATGCTGAAAGACTTTTTTCTCCCCCACTTTTTTTTTTCTATTTTTATCGCCTCCCCGAGGATCTACCTTCTAATGCTGACAATTGACATGAGTTCAGTTTCTATCACAAAGAATTTTGCTGTCCAACTACTTTTTTTTTTTAATTTTATAGCCACTATTGTTTTTACCTTGTATCGAGGAGGTTTTGGTGCTCTGACCCCCTTTTCCTTTTCCATGCTATCATGTTTTAATAGGATTCATCAGCGATAAGAAGCACACTATTGGAGTACAGTAACCTGATTAAATATGCTGAAAAACTTAAGGAAGAGTACTTGGATACTGCTTCAGCTTCCTCTTCTGACGCTCAATTCAACTCTCAATTTTCATCGTCATCTCGAAGAAGAAACCCAACAAATTCAGGTAAGCAATTTCAATGCTTGTTTTTGTTCTTGCTGATTGATAACACTGGCTTTTGACTTAATTAAACAAGCTAACTTACTCTGTTCTATATGCTTCACGTAAAGATGTCATATGCTATATTATTAAGCATACATGATAAATTTCCTTTTTTCATTTACAGCCCTTGGTCTATTGTTTTTCTTTCTTCAGGTTCAAAACCCAAAAGAAAACCCAAAAGGGAAAAGACTGAAGAGGAAAAAGCTTTCAGTAGAAGAGCAAAATATTTTTTGGTGACGCAATTGGTTGCGGTTCTACTTTTCCTGTCAGTCATGGGTGGATATGATTTTTCTGAGACAGAGGTTGGAGATGATGATGATGGCTTCACTTATGACTGAAAAGAAAACATTTTACATAAATTGTCTTACCATCACAAATTTTCCCACCACTACTGAAGTGATGATTCTGCTCCTTAGTAAACTTGGACTCTGACTTTTCTGAAGCATAGATTTTGAAGTCCATATGTTAGTTTTTATACGTTTCTTGGTAGTGAGCTGAAAATGGGTTCTATTAACATTTTGTTCATATCCTGTTCAGAGGGATGACCTATATATTTTACAGGATGCCTCTTCATGGCATTCAAGTTGATTTTAGAAATCCATTTTGCAAGTAATTAGAGGCATACGTGCAATTAAAGTGATTCTGAAGAGCATTAAATTATGTGGACTGGCTTCTTGTTGCTGATCAAGCAGAAATGCAATGCAATGTTAGCATTTCAGTCCAAACCATTCCAAATATATCTCGAGTTTAGTTTTGCCCCTTCTTCTTATTTTTGATTAGACTGGTATGTTTAGTAGGAACAACAATGGCTCTATGTAATATGCGAACACATTGGTATCCATGAAAAAACTACCTACAGGAGTATCATAAATTAGTGTCTCCAGTCCCACCCGAAGTGGGTGGTGACCACTTGACATTCTCCCACTGCTTAACTAGTTCACCATATCCCTCTGTAGAGCCTATAGCAAATTCAGTTAATGAGCTAACTGCAACTGACATTCCAGCGCACAATACCCTTACAGCAACCTCGGCCATTTTCTCTGTAGTCATCACCTGTTCTTCTACTTCACCATACTTTACCAAATCCATATTATTATTCCCCCTAGACTCATATCTCGTTGAGCTTACTGGTACCCTGTGATTATCATCCCTTAATTGCTGTGCGTATAGAGACCCCATCCCCGCTGCAAAAAAATCTAGTCCATCTAGCACCGCCTTCTCTTGAATGGCATCAAGAAACCTTGACCATTGGATGCAAAATCCAAAGATTGGAATGGTCACATTAGACCGTCGTGGGGAGAATGGTAGCTTTTGTATGTCAGGATCAGACCTAAAACATCTCAAAAGCCAGCCGGACAATGCATGAGCGTAAGATCTCTGTGAAGTGATCCATGCCTCAAAGCAAGCCCGCCAATTTCTGAGCTCTGTTTCAAGATTGACAGCAGATTTGGCAAGCCTCTGAGGATCAGCAACCGAGAAGGAGGTTCGCCTCTTCATGTCCAATTTCGAAGGTGTGCCCGCCAGAAGGAGCTTGGCCTCATCTAGTGTCCGTTTCTGTGATTGGTGACATTCTGCCATTATTTTCCACATCCTTGCTAACCTGTAACATATGAAGAAAAGAGTAACGCCATGGTCAGTATACGAGTGATTTTTGTAGCCTGGAACAGTGACTAGACTTTCATACCCTTGTATTAATTCCAGAAGTTGAGGCTGCAGTTCTTCGTCCCTCAAAGTTTCTATTCTCTTTGACACAGCTTCAACAGAGTTAATTGAAACCGCTATCTGAGTATGTAGATCTCTAATGGCTGTTCTTGTTTTATCCACTGCTATGGAATCATCTCCTTTTAGGTCTTGGTTCCTGAGTTGCTTACATTTCTTCTCATATGCAATTCGTATACTTTCTCCAGACTATTAAGAAGGCAACAAAATGAAATTATCAGTTTGTTATTAATGCCCCCTCACACTTTAGGTAATACATAAACAAAGCTATGGTGGTCTATTTATTCTCAGGTATAGGAGTTCTGCTCGAAAAACCACAAATACTTTCGTAGTAGAAGCACAACAATAAAAAGACAAGGTTTAGAATGCAGAGATGCACAAGAAACAGTTGAAAAGCGAGCCTTTCTGTTACGCGCTACTTTTGGCTCTGTTTCCGATTTATTTGAGCCATATGAAAGTGATCGTTGTAAAAGCTTGTCATTAGGAAAGTTCAGAAGACGATTGATAGCCATACCTTGACTTCTTCATAGAGTTTCTTTTCCCATATGTACAATCTGTCCAACGTAGATTGGTGACTACCTGAGAGCATGCAAGATTCCTCTGAGAAGTCACTAGTACTTTCATATTCTTCATCTCTAGAACTTGAAGAGTTGACCAAAAATCTTGACGAGGATGACCGAGATGAAGCTGAACGGATCAATGCTACTGGATTGAGCATTTTTATGGCTGCAAAAGCAGAATACGTTCTGTTGGTATAATGCAATTTCAAATAAATGTAAAGTGTAAACATACAGGATTGAGCTACAATCGAACTAAAGAAGAATCCATCTTCCCCATGACAATAGGAAAAAAATGAAATTACCATACATTCATATCAAGGATTTAAATGGCAAATTTCTCATGAAGGCCTAAAATAAAACGGCTACTAGAGAAATTTTGATTTCAACCTGTGAGATCGTTTGAGATTGCCGAGTACTGAACTCTGCTAGATTCCAGCAATGCTGAGACCTCCTTGGCTGCATTGCAAACAATAGTGAACTGTTCTTCAAGGTCCTTAATAACTTCAGTCATACTTGTTGGCCTTCGATTCACGTAAACGGTATAACCTGGTGTTTCTGTCTTAGGTTCTCCGTCACCGACCACAACTTCTTGATTGTGGATCCCAACTTGTCCTGAATTTTGAGCTCGTGATAATTCTACTTTTGTACTGCCTTGTGATTGTGATCCTCTCGGAGCTTTGTCACATTCGCATTCACATTCACTTCCACTTTCAGTGTCACTCTCACCATCATCAACATCTTCAACAAGCACTTCTTCTCTCTCATAATTGGCATCGTCTCTACTTCTTTCCACTGTTGAATTTACCTTGTTATCCATTTCTTCTTGCTCAGTTTCATCCTCTAAGTCAGGGATCCCTTCTTCTTCCCTCACCTGCCTTAGTCCTCTGATGTCGTCATCCATATCCATATGATCAAAGCTATTATGAATAGGATAACCATAATAGTCGAGTGAAGAAAAAGGGTTCCAAAAGCCATCCCATAGTGAGGTTTGAGGTGATGGAGGAGGGATGTTAATCCTTTCATTGGACGGATAAGAGAAAAATGAAGAGCTCATCGGTGAGGACTGCATTGCGAAGAATCCATCCATCCCAAAATGATGAATTGGAGAATAGTTATCTATTCGGGCTGTTTCCGGCGAGATAGGTCTCTCCTCAACTGAAATTGGTTGGCTGGCCCCCGCCATCAGGAAATTAATTTTCAAAATTGAATTAGGCCCTGGTTGGAGTGATGCAGGCTTCAGAGATTTTGGGGAAATCGAGATGAAACCCGGACTTGTTTTCTTCACTGGTGTAAAAGGAGGTGTTATGAATGAATCTACCGAAAAATCTCGGGGCTCATCTCCTTCAATATACTCTCTAAGAGCTGCAGAAACTCTTTTCAACGATTGGATATAAGCCAAGTGTCCAGAGGCAAACCGTGTTCTTTGCTCCACAGCCTGTTTTATGAAACGTTTTCTGTCCCTGCATAGCTGAACTGCCTCCTCATCATCCAGCTTCGAGGTAGAACATCCCATTTCTCACCTTCTCTTTCCCTTCTCCCTTCACCTCAAAAGTTTTCAGCTTTTGAATCGAAATCAGAATCTCAATGGTATCCCCTTCTTATTTCTAACCAGATTCATATGGATTTGCACCAGCTGTTCAACATTAACATACAAATTTATTGCTCAACTATAACTACAAACTGAGCATTGATGGAAGTCTTCAAAGTTGAAGACAGCAAGCAATAGCAAAAGCATTTCCTCGGGCATAACAAACTGAAAATAGCTAGATTGAACAACTGTTTGGATTCATTCGCACATTTTCAGAGAAGAAAACAATCTTGCAAAGTAGTCGGTTCTTTTCTTAGTTCACAAGTCATGACACATAGAAATGAAGATTCTTTCAAGATTTCTCTTGCATTTCTCAGAGAACCCCATTATTCAATTATTTAAAATTTATTTCATAATTAAACTACAGAGAACTGAAGATTGAACTCGATCAAAACCAAAAAAATAAATGAAAAAGAACCGCAAGGACATGACTCAGTTTTCTGTATGCCTGAAATTAAAACTTTAAAACAATCAATACATGCATAATTACTAGCAAACAAACAATAAAATAACATTTCGAAATAAAATCAACACCAGAAGAATACAAAAGACAAAATGAGAAGAAAAAAAGATGGGTCTAACCAATTAGAGAAGGATCAGAAATGCAAAATCATTAGTAACAAAAACGAGGTAGCAGTAAGGAGACAGAGCACACAACAAAAGAAGATAAAAGGAACTTAAAGTAGATGAAAGAGTACACAAGTTTGACTGCCTCACATGGTGAAACCTCCCACTACTTTAAACCACAACTGGAAAAGGAGACTCATTGAATATGAAACTTAACATTACCCCTCTCAAAAGTTAACACCGAAACACCAGAAGGAAAAAAAAAATATTTATGTTATTTGAAAACTATGTCACTAAAGAAATCTTTGACATAAATAACCCATTAGTGCTCATACAAAAAGGACGTCGACAAAAGGTGATATTATCGGCCCCTGAGAGCTTAAAAATAAGATTTATAAACACAATATTAAGTAAAACGCCTGAAACGATCTACCAACACACAATCCGAATCCCATGTACGTAGTTGAATGAAAGAAAACAAGATAAAAGAAGACAAAAATAAACACAGAGAATAGGAGCGCAGTTAAGTAGAGAGGAGCAGAGCAAAACAAGTACTTGAAACTAAACGAAACCCAGATTAGAAAAAGAATAAAACTTTCAGTTTAAAGTATAAGACGGGAATGAAGTGAAGAATCATACCCGAGTGGGCGGGAGTTGAATGGAAGCCGAGCTCTGCAGCTGGTTGATCACTCGGGGAGAGAGAGAGGTAGAGAGAGTGAGAGAGAGAGACGTTGAGAAAAAGCAACGGTCAAAAACTCATCAAGAGGAAAAAATAACATAAAAACAAGTTATTTGATATTATATTGTTAAAAGTTCTTAGGACGAGAGGGCACCGAATATGGCATATGCACGTAATTGCCCTTCGTTCCTTCACTTATTTCACAAAGTGCCACTTTCCCGCAAGTAATCTCTCCTCTTTAAAAACATGACTAGTCCCAATTATTCCATTACTTTAAAACCAACCATGCGTTTTTGTGCTGATTGAAGAACAAGATAGATAGAGGACGTAATGGTAATTTCAAATGGCTAATTTGTCCAAGATGTTTTTCTTAGAGAGAAAGCATTAATAAAAAAGAAAAGATAGAGAATTTTGAAAAGCAAAAAAGATTAAAAGATAAAGAAAGTCGGCTCTCTAAAGTCTAAAAGCAAAGATAATAGAACCTGGTCCCACATGATGACTAGAAGATGCCTCGTAACGGCTTCCTTTGACATCGCCCCTTCACTTCACCACCAAATATCGACAATGCCCTTCATCCCCGTCTTCCTCTCTTCATCCTCAAGGGACATTAAACTTTCCATCCAAATTTGGTTCGCAAATATCCAATATAGAGATGCCATACGATATGATATCAATCACCTTCTTCACCAATAACTGGTTCAGTTTAACAAATCCCAAGTTCGAGTTTAATAAATTCCGAGTTCATATTTCAGATATTGGGACGACCTCTAATTTTCTATTCTGGATAATATTGAAAACAGCCTCTTTATTCTCTATTTTATGATTGGTTACAATAAAAGTGGCATTAAAAAAAGTATATGTAATTGATAAGTATCATTTAATAATAATTAGTAATGATCATTATTATTTATTATTTATTAGTTAATAAATTTTCTTAATAATAATAATCATGTAATTAGGTCTTTTCTATGTATTAATTTTTAAAAATGAAATTATATTATCATAGGGTTGGCATTGTAAAATGTAAGAGATGGACAGTAAAAGCCTGCTAAAGGTAAGAAATCAAGCAAAATAAAGATAATCATAATCTTCAGATAGTTTCCTTCTTCACTTAAATTCCCTACCCACTTAGTGTCTATTTTTACTTTTATGATTTCTTTTTAAAAAATTCGGACATTCCAAAGCATACTTAAATCACAATGAAGGATGTTGAAGAATTGGATAAAGGACTCTAAAAGTGGAAGGGGTAGTCATTTCAATTTATACCATACACGACTCAGTAATTATTTTACTATTGAAAACATAAATCAATTTTTTTCGTTACGAATTTCAATTCTAAGGGAAAAGGAGTTTACCTCTAAATATCGGTGGTAACCTTTTTAACCATCGATTCCTCTTTTGAGTTGAGTTCCTGAGCCTCTGTCAAACTGATTGTGATGACCATGAGTGGAACCTCATTATGAAATAAGCAAATGCTATAAAATTTCAGTAGCAAGGAAACCTCACTATTCCCATGTTCGCCATTTGAAAGGAAGAGAACTTCAAACACTTTAGGAATGTGGAGTAGGGATGTTAATAAGCCGGGCTAAGGTTGGGTCGGCAGGCAAGTTGGGGGCCTAGCAGGCCGAAATTGGTCGATCGTGGCCCGACCCGTCCACAAGCTAACCAGACCGTGGTCGAATGGGCCATGAGCAAGTCGGGTCGGCCTTGCTTTTTTTTAAACAAAATTAGAAAACAACGTCGTTTTTTTATTTTAATTGAACCACCGGCCGAGGGTAGAACAATATTGGCCCGTGACCTTGTCAACTAGGGCCAAACTTGGGCCAGATCAGGCCAGTTTAGGCGGGCCAGCCAAAATTGATATCCCTAACGTGGAGAGAGACCTTCTGGTCTTCACTAATTGCACCTTATCTTTAATAATGAAAATCATCGATTGCCAAAAACATATGTATTATCATTGCTAATATTGCTTCCTATTACAAACTGAACTAGAGCCCCTAAAACTTTAGTATGCTCCCAATTTAATTCTTGATAGTGTTAGGAAATCATGGTAGGATGCACGGTGGAATAATAACAAAAATTTTTGTTTTGATTTTTAAAAAATTAAGATCACTTAAATTTTTATAACATATTTAACGCATAAAACATTGTAAAAAATGAATCTTTATTCATATCTTATTATGAAACTTGATCATTTTCTTATCGTTTTTTTCGAACTGTTTTTGAAACTGGCTCATATCAATCATTGTAGCCATACAATTATTCAGCCTCTAACAGTATCTACAGAATGAGTTAAGAGAACTCTACTAATATTGTAGAAAGGGTTAGACAAGAAATATTAACTCCCTTGGAGCCTAATCCTATTTAAAGATAGATTTTGGACTTTTTAGTAATTTAAATAAAATAAAGTTCTAATTTCAATTAAACTTGAATTATAATTATAATTATAATTAATTCTAATAAAACTAATTTAGCCCAAATAAAATCTAATATCGCATATTAGTCCTTATTTATTAAACATCTTATACTTAATCATAAAGTTTCTCAAATTTTATAATCTAAGTTTAACTTGATTAAAACCCCTTTTTTTCTCTTTCACCCGTTCTTTGTGTGTGACCAGTTAGATTCTCAAATATGTTAGCAATAGATATAAGTTATAACCCTAAATCATATTTAGGATTACATAAATTAAACTCCTTTAATTTATCTTTAATTCTTTAATTAAACAATTTATACCCATAAATCAAGATGGGTGCCTAATAATACGTCAATAACCACCCAAATATCTAGCAATGTCAAGATAGTTTTGGCTAATCTTTCCGTGCATAATTTTTTTTAATTTAATCCTTTTAACATACAATGTTTTAATTAAACACAGAGCATATAATTAATATCTACTCTATTAGACTCTAACCATATTAGTTCTCCATCATTAGTAATTAATTCAATTAATGATATTTGAAAATTAATTTTAAAGTATCATTCCACCTTAGTCAAGAATTTACTGAATCAATATTATTGAGAACAGTAGAATATTCTCTCTGATTAGTTTAGGGTTATAAATCCTATATTGATTATTAAACTAATCAAAACATAAAAAACTTTTATATGAGAAACTTTGGTAGTCTCAAATCAAAGAATCACTTATACGATCATCACAATTAGAATTTTCATAGACATACAAGTAATGTCTTAAATAGAATTCTCCTATAGGATCAGTTTAGTAAATTTGTTCTCTAGTAAGCACTTACTCGTTTGTTTAAGTATTTTCAAACTTCAGTCAATAAGATCGACTACTTCTTTCATAAGGAAAAAAACATAACGATGACAAAAAAATTAAATTGTATGAAAAAACCAATCACAGAGGAATAAACATCTCTCTAAAGATGGCAAAAGTAATCCATCTTGCACATCATGTGCCTTATATAAACAAATGGATGATCAAGATTGATTGAGATCAAATGATTCTTCACCTCCTTGTAAGTGGTAGGAACGTCTCTGTGCTAATTGTATTCCACAAGGAATATTCCTTGAGAATTTTTATAAGGAGGCTTTTAAAAGATGAATCTTGTAAAATGCTTCAAATTGCTTTATGTAGGCCTATTTAAGAAAGTGAAGAGTGAGTTATTGAATTGATTATCAATATGTCATAAGGAGATATGCTCAAGAAAACCAAAGATGAGTTATAAAATATTTTGTCAATATGTCATAAGTAGATAAGGTAACCTAAAATGAGTGTGGATTGATTTCACCTTTATATCTATCTTCATTAATCATGATTTATCATTAGCATTATGAAGCAACATTATAATAAAAATTTGACGGTCCCTACAAATAGATGGTCTTTTTACATACCTAAGTACTAAAAGTTTTGTTCTTGATCTAAGTTTTGATAAGAAACTAAGTGGTAAATAACATGCCCTTAACAAGTATATAAATCAGGCATGGATTGATTCATCAATCTTCTTCAAACTTGTGAGCTTCAAGCCCATATAAAATGTCCAAATATCTAAGAAGTAAAAGGATAAGTTCAATCAAGATAAGATTCATCCATATAAGGAAGTACAATCTTCATCAAAGACCAACTTAGCTATTTAATAAAGGTTGGATCTAACCCTACTAAGGATAATTAGAATGCAACTAAACTTCAAAATAAGATTATCTATAAAAGGAAGACATGTCAATATAAGTTCTCCTAACTATTATTACAAAGATCAATAAGAGATATTCATACATACTTAATCTTTACTAATTTGAGCATCACAATGTCTTTGTTAAACATTCCTAGACTTATTAATAGTTATTTGTGTTGGCCTATAGATAGGAGACCAACCCAACAGATTTACAATGGACATAATACTGTTGAAATTAGTATGGAATTACATATTTGCTAAATGATCTAGAAAATTCCAATATTTTAAGCATCTAAGTGTATTTAGTTTTTATGTAAAATTGTAAAGAGTTGCATATACAATTTATGGTTGAACAGGAAATTGGATCTAACATGGATGTATACAAAGGCAAAATTCATGTTCGTTCTTTGCTACACGGTGAGATAAGACAGGACCGGGCTTATCTTTTCTATATTTGGGATGTAAAAATGTTACAAATGCTAAACTCTACATGTAATGTAATTGCCAAATTTATAGGCCTAAGCCCAACTGCATCAATGTCATTATGTCGAAAACGTACAAAATATTCTTCTGTTAGACAGATCCTCAAGTCTCATCACCGGTGAGTTTCAAGGCATCCTCGCCCGTAACTCTAGAGCTTTGCTGATTGTCTTCTATGGTCTTCAATATTACCTGCTTAGATCTGACACTCAAGAATAGCACTTTCAGCTTTTATTTTACTTTCGTCTGGTGGGTCTGGGTTTGTCATCTAATTGTTGGTTTGTTTTCTGTACTGATCTTATTCGTTGTTTGTCGGATAAACTGTGGTTTTCTTTTGTTGGTTTTTGTATTCAGAGTCCTATTCTTGTTACTCTGCAATGCTTATTGGAAATTCTCAAGTAGTTTCATTCTAGGGTTTGCACTATTGCTTTTGCTGATATGTCGATCATGATTGTAATCCGCCAATATATTGTTAATTTAGCTTGTAGAGACTTGTTATGAAATGAGTTTTCTCTTTTTCTTTTTGAGCTAAACTCTAAATTGCATCTGGGTGTTGGACCTGCTTTGATTGTTTTAATGATTCCTTAAGGGAAATTGATGACCTTTTTCAGTTTTCTGCCTTTCGTTTTACACAGAAGCTGCGATAAGAGATAGAAGAGATACCGAAAAGACAGGAAGGCAATCTGTAGAGATGAAGAAGTGGTTTGATCCATGGCCTGTGTTCTTCAAAAGGGAATTCAATAGGAATTGGCCATTCCTGGTTGGGTTTGCCATAACTGGAACCTTAATTACCAAGTTTTCTCTTGGTCTAACTGGTACGCTCCTATGGTTTGTACTCCATTCTGCTTGATCTTTATGCATGTCTTCTAGCCCATCTAGGAATGACTATCTTTCCAGAGTTTCCCTTGCTGGTAAAGCTACTTTTGAAAATCTTATTATTTGTGACAATATCTGACAAAAAACATCGAACATTTGCAGTCCAGAAAAGTGTGGAAATTTTTTGTTTGTATTTTAAATAAGTCTAAGAATATGAAGTGTTCTACACTACTCTTTGCTTAGTGATTCTGTTATCTGAACGTTGTGCAAACACAAGTGGGTATTGCCTATTTCTTGTAAACGGAAAGGTACAGAGATGGGGTTACAGCCTATTTCTTGTAAACGGAAAGGTACAGAGATGGGGTTACAGCCTATTTCTTGTAAACGGAAAGGTACAGAGATAGGGTTACATTGGATAGAACGACACATTAATGGCATATTCTATAAACTTGCTGTAGCCAAACGGCTGAATAGCTTCATTCTGCCTTTCCTATGTTTGTTTGAGGTAGAGCTCGTGGTGGTGATTTGTATGGAAAGTGAAACTTTGGTCCAATTCCTTTTTTATGTTCTGAAAGAGAATTCAATACATGAACAGTGGATATAGGCCATGTGGATACTGTTTAGAGGCAATCTTAGGAGTGGGTTGTTTGAAATTCTTATTTTCTTTGGTTCCCTGTTGTCCCCTCAAGTATGAGTCTTCCTTTTTGGTTGTTTATTTTATGCTGGAGGTTTCTTTTTTTTTTTTGGCTGTTATTCTTAGTTACATCAATTTTATTCTTAAATTCATGGTAATTACCTTTACACAATAATTGAACGAGTAGTTTTCTACATAGTATCATCAATAATAGACAGATTTTATGTGGCACTGACTGCTGCAAGAAGATCACTAAGTTGGAATAAGTATTACCAACTGTTTCATGGTAAACTGTTCAAACATGTTGAAACCTTGTTGATAAGATACCTGCAATCAGCGTACTAAGTCTGCAACTAATCATGCAATCACAGAAATAGCAATGCAACATCTTTGACTTCATCTGCATTATTGATAATTTGTGTGCATCTACTTTTCAAACAGAAGCACATAAACCTGATAAATAAGGATTTATACATCTATGTCTCTAAGATTCTATTCCTTATTCTGATTTGTCTTTATTGTTTCCAGATGAAGATGCGAAGAATTCACCCTTTGTTCAGAGGCACAAGAGGTAGCTGCACCATTCGAAACTAGTATTTTGCTTTATTTGTGATATTTATTTCAATTTATATAATTTTACTACAATATCATCTATTTGAGGATTGGATTTTTAATGGTTAAGCATGGATGAAGCATGTTAAAATTTGAAGGATTTAATTGGTTTTTACATACTTTTGTGGCAATATTATTGAGTATGCATTAGAGGATTTCGTAAGACTATGCTGAAGGCTTAAATTTGAGAAATATGTGTGGCTACATTTAAATTTTGAACCCCCTTCTCATGTTATTGAGATAGATAGATTAGTGTTTTGAGCTTTATACACAATTAGGAGTTTTGTCTGAGATGCAGATTTGCCATTTTTATTTCAAAAGATACTTACACTGCGTAACATATTTTATCTGCTAAGCATTCAAATGGGGCTAGATTCCCCAGAAGTGAGTTATTACGCGGAAATGATTTGCTTTTTATTATTATAATTGATTCCTTGTTTGCATTTCATGTTTTGCAGGTGAAATTGGAAACGTGTTACAGTCCAATTCTTGGCAGTATGAAGTGAGATTTACTTTGTTTTGGTTTTATGGTCAGGAATAACAGGAGAAATGTCTACTATTCCTCCGTCTATGATTTTTGTATCGGCCATTTGATATTTGGTTGGATAACATATTAGCATCTTTGTTGAATAGTGGTTTAGCCTTGTTGTTATTGTACTTATTATCTGGGAAAACAAGCATCTCCTGTTCTATTAAGTATGCATTATGAAATCCTTACCCAACCCCTTTCACGATAATCACTTTAGGTCGATCGAAGGACCCTTTTGTTTAGTATTCCTTCCTTTTGACAGTAGAAAATGCCCCCTCGTAGACCAAATTGATATGGATCCCAGACGTTTAGTTATATTCACGAATTGGAATAGCCTACGCTTAATTACATTTTCATACATGACTTACCTGTTCTTATTCAAGAACCAAATTGACAGCGAAAGTCTAGCTGCTAGGAAAAGCTCTTATTCCAGAACCAACTTAATTAATGATTTCCCTTCAATTCTACTTTTCCCCCTCTAAGCAAGAACAAAACTGGCATCAAGGAAGAGGCGATGTAGACTTCTGAGCGGAAAAAGAACAGATATGACATTCAAGCCAAAAGTAGAATCATAATAGCATAAAGCATGATCACTTTCAGTTACATAGCGAAATCAAATGTATATATAAGGTAAAAGGCAAACTTTCCAGTGGTTTTATATATTTAAAGATATTTTTATTATTCTAAATTATTTCATATATATTTAACTTTTTGTCGGATTATTTCAATACAAATTATTGTGTATTTTAATTATTTAATTTATAATATAATTTGTATGAGTATTTAATATGATTTTAATAATTAATTTTATTAAAATAGGTTAACAAAAGTTTATTAATAAAGATATCTTTTTCTAAATGAAAGAAGCGTTAGAAGGACCGGTATCTTTTAATCTCTCAAGCAACCAAATTAACCTAAAAAATTGACCTATTTTAGGTTAATCTCTCAAGCGATCAAATCTCTAATATAGATACGGTTGCCCAAATCGGTATTGGTCCAAATCTATCCAAAAATACATATATGAGCAACAACCACTTAAGGAAAATTATATGAACAGATTCTATTCCCTCAATAGAAAGTCAATGGCTCTATTCGATTCTCTATGGACAGAAAATAGACCCATCTTGCTGTGGAAGCTCTACATCTTTGAAAAAGTGTTAAGCAGACAACAGAATTTGGTGCTCTTTTCTAGTGCCACATGTGGTCGTTCCTCACACCAGAGCCTAAGATGATAAAAATATGAATGTGTTTGCTTCAGTGTAAAGCTTCTTGGACTTTGAATATATGCCTGCACACAGTGAACAATTCTGCCAATGCACTTGACCGTTGCTGATAAATTATGAGCCTATTAATACTTCCATAGCATTGCACTAAGCATACGTGACAAGCAGACTTCTTCCAAGTCGAACGCTGAAACTAAAGAGTAGGAGGATTAATAGATATTACAGTAGTAGTTGTAAGCGAGTTTCGAGCGGTCTTGCATGATGAGATAGTGAGTGGGTTTGAGCCAAGGATGACTTGCCGCATTTGCCACATGTGAAGCGAAAATGCCTCGCTGATCATGTTGGGTGTTCTGGGAAGTCATCCTTGGTTCTAGCTTGCTCCCTTCTCTCTCATGTCAGGCTTTTGAGACCCATTTATAAATGGCTTTAACGAGGCTTTTAAATAGATATTAATCATTAATTCCATAGTTAATTTCCATTGCTTCTGTTTATAGGGTTCTTCATTTTCTTTTATGTTATATGTTTCACTTTTCATCTTGTTACTTCTCTTGTCATCTTTTTACTTGTGTCAGGTGCATAGCTCCCTGGCAGAGAAAACCCAGATTATAACAGGTTTTTTTTTTTTTTCTGTTAAGATATCGCTTTTACTATTTTTTCTGGGGAAGAAGGAATTACGACCTTACTTCTAACATTCTATATATTGCACATTAATTTCAAGTCATCAAAGATTTTCGGTAATTAGTTATTTAAAAAATATATTACACAGTTACTAGAATTTTAAATTATGAACATATTACAATAAAAAGTAAAATCACAAATAAAAAAGATTAATGGAAGAAATAAATTTTAGTGGAAACAAATTTAACATATATAAATTTAAATAATTTTTTCTTTTACTAAATTTCAACTAAAATTTTTTGGTTTCTTGGCTCTAGTATGTTGCAATGTTTTGAACAAGACTTCTGTAACCAAGTCAGGATGCAAGTTGATGGAGCTAGTTGCTCCCCTTTATGCCAAATTTAGTGCCTCAAATTGACAAAACATAGTTTCTTTTTTTTTTTAATGGAAAAAGTGATGTCTATGTCAATTTAACTCCTTTTCTATTTCTATTAGAAAAGTAAAAGCAGAAAAGTAGTTTAATAACTGGCAACTTCGTTACATCTTTTTTAAGTTGGCTGCAAACCATATTGTGCTATCATTTATTCTTCAGCAAAAGCGGTAGTCATTTTGCTTTGCTATGTAGATGTAATTGTCATATTTGTTCCCTTTGGAATAATTGATGCGTAGACCAATTCAAGTTATCGAGTGTTGGGGTTCCAGCTTTTGCTTTGCTATGTAGATGTAGTTGTCATATTTGTTCCCTTTGGAATAATGGAGGCGTGGACCAATTCAAGTTATCGAGTGTTTGGGTTTCCTGCGGCTGCTTAGGCAATGTGAAAGTTTGAGTTTACTAAGCAAATTATATGCACCAGAATTAAAGGCTAAAGTTCATCGGGTTGGTAGATATGCTAAATGATCGTTAATCTCTTTCTCCTCTTACATTAATCAAATGATGATGTTTGTAACAAAGAACTTTGCAGATAATGTTTTGGACCTAAAAATGTCCAGCTAGTGAGTCGACTCAGTTACATATTAATAAGGAACATTTTCTTGGAGGCTTTTCGAATCGAGTGACGAAATGGTGGGGATTAAATTGACACTGTTCTGGTTCTTTGAATAAACATCTTTAGCAGTGGAAGAACTTGGTGGGGACTCGTCTTAATAACACAGTTTGTAGCAATTGGTTTTGTGTGGTTATCTGGAGTCAACTATAGAAAGTAAAAGATGAGCATTTCACTTGTTCTACAGATGAAATGTTCATTCCTGCTCCCCTCTGCGAAGTACTGGGAATAGGCTTAAAGAACTACTTTTTAGTAGTTTTTAGGGTCAGAAGTTTGATGGTCCTTCATGGGGCAAAACAGGTTCACCAGGAAATGGGGGCTCTGTTATATATTGTAGAAGTAGTTTACTCTGAAGCTGCCAATGTTAAGGCAATTCTTAAGGCTCTTAAACTTGGTGAAATATTTGATGGCAGCTTTAGAAAACATGAGCATCAAATCTGATCAAAAGCTCCCAGATAGACAATATATTACTTAAGATTAAAGTAGCCCTCATAAAATATTTCAAGCGTTCCAAGAGTGCATGTTTATCAAGAAATCGACTTCCTGTTAAGCATCCCATGCCATGTAGCATTTTATCACTTCTGATAAATTATCTGCTGCAAAAAATAAAAAATGTTAATTGTCCCATTACGTGACTTCGAACAAAAGGTGCTGCCTTATCTAGGATCATGAACGTTGATTCTTTCGAGATTTTAGTTTTGATATAAAAAATTATAGAAGAGTCGGAATTCATTGGATGGTAAGATTGTTTATGATATCAAGTTGATGTTGTTAATCTCAACTTACTGAATAAAAGTGGAAATGCTCATCATAATTTGTAACGATATATGTATTGAATTGAGAAGTTTTATGACGGAAGGATGTAGAGAAAAAGGGAAGTCATCACTGATTTTGAGGATATTTTAGAATTGATAAATCTCCCTCTCCCTTCTTTTCTCATTCAGGAAAACCTACTGTTCGAGATTAAAACTAAATATGATTAAACACAAGCACCATGCAAATGCATGAACATGATAACAATGATGATAATATTCAATTAAATAAGTACAGCCACACAAAACCACTCTCGTAAGTTGAAGCTATGGATTTGGCTGACTTCAGGTTAGGCTACCTCTACAGAGGCTCGCATGATGAAGACAAAGAACAAAGATGAGCCGGAACAACCTGCCGGCCAGAGAAACAACTAGTTCCTGATGGACGGCAAGTCATTCTCGGCTCAATCACTATTATTTATCTTTTCATGTAAGCCACTTAGATGTATGTGCTCCATGCAGAGCAGATGCACGTACTCATGCTTATTTCATTTGTGATGATCTTGAGTCTTGACACATTGTTTACTTGCATATATATAGGCAAAGATAGCTCGGGGATAAGACTTTGCTTCGCCCACCACTACTAAAATCTGCTGCCACTACATTTTATGGAATTAGTACAAGGATAGGGTATCACTGCAACATGGGAGAGATCAAATGTTCTCTACTTTTCATCTTATTACCTGATGAACAAGTATGATGTTGATATTAATTTGTCAACGAGAATTTATTCTTCAAAAAATGAAGATTGGTAAGGAGTGGCATGTAGGATAAGGCCTTATCTCATATTCAAAGCATCTGCACTTTTAAGGAAATTGGGCTTCCAAAGTTACATGGTCCAACTCTTGGTTTAATATGGGGCATAGATAGCGGACGTCCCTTTGATATTTTTGGCATGAATCTCTTGTTTGTAATTGTATACGTAAATTGATTTAAATACAATTAGAAGAATACAAATACGTAAATTTGTTATTTGTTATTAACATAAATCAAGTTTTTTCAACCAAATTGTTTTAGTAACATAAGAACTAACGAGAGCAATAATTAGTTACTTCTTCGAGATCCAAGTTATATTTTTCAAGTAAAATGTGAAGCTATTGATACTTCTTCAATCATCAAAATCTTTACCCTCATCGTACGCACTGAAACCTCTAAATATGAAATTATCAGAGGTACAATAAAATAACTTAAACTTAAGAGTCCCTAATAACTTGAACTTAAGAGTCCCTTTGATGTATGGTATAATCCTTTTTAAAGCTTTCAAATGGGATAATTTTGGAGCCTTTATATGGCAACTAACCAATCCAACTCCATATAATATATGAGGTCTTATATAAGTTAAATATCTCAAACTTCCAACTAGGCTTTGACATAGCATTGGATTCAAAATTTGGCCTTTATCATATTTGGATAATTTGGTACTACATGCCACTAGAGTATTGATGGGATCACAACCACTATGATGTTTCTTTAAAACTTCTTTTGCATAATTATCTTGAGAGATGAATATGTCATCTTCTATTTGATTGACATAAGTTCTAAATCTATCATCTCAAATTCATAGCTCATTGTACTCTTGAATTCTTCAAATATATTTAGATTATTGCTTTTAAAAATTGGATCATTCACGTACAAGCAAACGATCAAAATTTCACTGTCACTCACCTTTATGCAAAGAGCATATTTATAAGGATACTTGATAAAGCCAATTTCTAGAAAACATTTTTCCATTTTAGAATTTCAACCTCTTGGTACTTGTTTTAGCCTATAAATAGCTTTCTTTAATTTTAAAATTTTACATTTAAATCCTTTCACCATATATTCAAAAGGTTACTGCACATAAATCACCTATTTAAGATTTCAAATGAGGAAGATTGATTTGACGTCCATTTAGAAGCTTTTTCTTTTATTTTGAGCTTTTAAACAAACTATTAGTCATATTGTTTTCATGCAAGCTACTAGAGCAAAAACTTTTTCATAGTCAATCCCTTAGTGCTAATTGTATCCCTCTACAACAAGCATCACTCTGTATTTTTCCACTTCTCCTTTTGATTTTTTTCTTTGTTTTGTATACTAATTTGACATTGACATTAACATATCCCTTAAGAAGAGCTGTTAATTACTAAGTGTTGTTATTCTCAGTTTCTCTTAATTCTTCATTCATAGCTTCCCTCCATTTTGCATCCTCAATAGTTTCATTAAATTCAATAGGCTTAACATTTATAAAAGGATAAAACATTGTAGGATCATCAATTCTCTTGGTTTCTTGATAAAGATCATCAAGCCTCCAAATTCATTGAGGTCTTTCACTTGAATTTTCTTCAAAATCTCCTATTTCACCACATGATGGTGATAATAGTATTAGGAAATCGAGTCGAGATCTGATCCTACTCGTAGTGAAACTAACAAAAAACTTTTTTATTTGATTTTTCAAAAGTTAAGATTACTTTAAATTCTATAACATAATTAATGCATAAACATAGTAAGTATAAACATAGATCATATTTTATTATAAAACTTGATCATTTTCTTATCATTTCCCTTAAATTATTTCTAAAATTAGTTCATCATAATCACTATAGCTAAACATGTGTTCAACATCTAATGATATCCACACAACAATTTTATAAAACTCTACAAGTGGTATAGAGAGAGTAGGCAAGAAGTATTGGCTCTTTTAGAGCCTAATCTTTGTTATAATAGAGTTTGGACTTTTTAGTAATTTAATTGAAATAAAATTTTAATTTTAATTAAATTTAATTATAATTATAGTCAATTCTAGTTAAATATTATTTGGATTCAAATAATATCTAATATCTTATATTAATTCTTGTTTATTAAATATCTCATATTTAATCCTAAGTTTCTTATTCAATCAAGGCTAACTTGATTAAATTACCTTTTTATCTCATCAATCATTCTTTATGTAGGACCTATTAAGTTCTTAAATATATTGGCAATGGATATAAATTATAGCCCTAAATTTTATTTAGGATTATATAAATTAAACTATTTCGAATTATCTTTAGTTTTCTAATTAAATAATTTATATTCATAAATAAAAATTAGCATTTAGCAATGCATTATAACCACCTAAATATTAAAAATATCAAAGTGATTTTGATGGACATGATTTTTCTGTATAATTCATTTGTTTCATCATACAATATTCTAATTAGATATGAAGCATAGAATTAATGTTTACCCTATTTAAATCCAATCATATTAGTTCTTCACCAAGTGATTAATTCTATTAATGACATTTAGAAACTATTATCAAAGTTTCATTTCACTTTAACGAAGGATTTTCTGACTAAATCTACTAACTGCGAACTATAGAATATTCTTCCTAATTACTTTAGGGTGATGAATCATATATTGATCACTTAACTACTTCTATATAGTTCATGTTAAAGAG
>JAOQMM010000172.1:10060371-10080225 GCA_027563515.1 Erythroxylum platyclados | reverse complement strand
AGAAATATGAGTGGTTGCTATGCCACTGGGCTCTAATGTGAGATCATTTCTTGTCTTCTCAGATATGCTGCTTTAAGAAGACGTCTCTTAGTTGATCCGCAAATTAAAAAGGACGAAAGTAATTCGCCTGATCTTGTTCTAGATAATCCACTTTCACAAAACCCAGGTAAGAATTCTTTTGTTATTTGGGTTTATCTGCTTAAGAATTAGCCCTGCACTGCCGACAGATGTTTCTCATCTGTTTTTCCTTTAGTTTGTGTCTGCTAGATTTATTTGCTTGACCCATGATGTTGTTTTGGTGATTGATATTCAGCATCCGTGTACACAATGCCCCCCCTTTTTTTCAATCTTCAACTTAGGCTCATATCTGTTCAAAACTATATCGATGCCCTTGCAATTTGGGCTAGAGAAGTTGTTCTATGACTATATCTCTTCTCCATAATGACCATGGGGTTAATCCTGAATGCAGACAGTACCTGGAGCCGTTTCTTTCAGAATGCTGAATTGGAAAAGACAGTTGACCAGGACTTGTCACGTTTGTATCCTGAACACGATAGTTATTTCCAGACACCTGGATGTCAAGGAATGTTGAGACGAATTTTGCTTTTATGGTGCCTCAGACACCCAGAATATAGTTACAAGCAAGGTAAAATGGAACTATCCATGGAATGTTGCAAGTCAATGCTTTTTTACCTTCTTTTTTAATTTTTCAGTCCATTTGATACTCAGTTCCTGAATAATAATGTTTAAATAACATGATAGGCATTTTCTGCCTTGTGTACCATAGATGAAAAGATGTTTTACATGAAGATAAACAGTGATTATAGGATATCTTTCTCTGTTTTATGAACACACTAAAATTCTTGAATCTTAAGTTTTACATTACATCAAATTAGCTAATATTGGATATAGTTCTGCAATATCAGTTCAGGCATATTCCTCAATGATATTTGTTTATGGGAAAATCTAATCTCTTTTTACTGATAATGGGGTTTCCTTTACAGGAATGCGTGAACTTTTGGCTCCTTTATTATATGTTCTTCATGTCGATATAGAGCATCTAACTGAAGTGAGCAAGCAGTATGATGACCATTTCACTGACAAATTTGATGACTTATCAGTTCATGAAAATGATCTGACATATAATTTCGAATTCAAGAAACTTTTAGATCCCGAGGAAGATGAAATTGGCTCCAATGGTAATGCTACAAAAGTTAAAAGTCTCCTGGAGCTGGATCCTGAAACACAAACCATACTTATGCTGAGTGATGCCTATGGGGCTGAAGGTGAACTGGGAATTGTCTTATCTGAGAAATTCATGGAACATGATGCTTACTCTATGTTTGATGCTTTGATGAGTGGGGCTCATGGTTCAGTCGCCATGGCAGATTTTTTCTCACCCTCGCCTGCAGTTGGTTCCCATTCTGGCTTACCTCCTGTAATTGAAGCTTCATCTGCACTGTACCACTTGCTGTCTATTGTTGATTCATCTTTGCACAGCCACCTTGTTGAGCTTGGTGTTGAACCCCAGTATTTTTCACTTCGCTGGTTGAGGGTTTTATTTGGCCGAGAGTTTTCACTCCTGGAGCTATTATTTATTTGGGATGAAATATTTGCAGCAGACAACAATACGTTAGATAAAGTTTCTGCAGATGATACAGGTTCTAGTTTTGCAACCTTTAATTCACCTCGCGGAGCATTGATCTCAGCTATCGCAGTTTCTATGTTGCTTCACTTGAGATCTTCACTTCTTGCCACAGAGAACGCAACTACATGTCTCCAGAGACTGTTGAACTTTCCTGAGAATGTAGATCTGAAGAAACTAATAAATAAGGCAAAATCTGTACAGACTCTTGCATTAGAGACTAATGTATTATCCTCATCACCCTTATTTGGTGGGGAGACATATACGTGTAATAAACCCAGAGTGACGAGAGGTCATACCCTTTCAGTTGATTCAAGTCCTACAACAACTCCGTTACATGTGGTGCCTGACAGCTATTGGGAAGAAAAGTGGAGAGATCTGCACAAAGCTGAAGAACTCAGAAAAGAAAATTCAGAAAAGAGAACTCTAAACCGGAAAAAAGGGTGGTCAGAGAAAGTAAAAAAAGGGTGGTCAGAGAAAGTAAGATTGAATTTATCCACAACTGAATCTGAGCCATCCCCAGCAAATGTTGGGAGCAGCAATAAGGACCACAAGTCATCTGTTGGACGCAGATTGCTGCAGGACTTATGTAATGAGGTTGGATTGGATGAAGATACTGAAAGGGCAAGCTGTCTGGAGGTTTCAAACAAGAAGGATGATCAACCAGCAGGGTATGAAGGGGAAGGTCAAGATAGTTTTAGTAAGGACTTGATTTGCACAGATAATGAGAGACGTTTAAGTGGAAACTATGTCAGTGAGGAAAACTCGTCTGTATTTTCAGACCCATCTAGTCCTTCTTGTGGTGCCAATGATCATGAAATTGACTCCGAGAAGAGTAGTGTTGGCTCAAATTTGTATATCAATGAAAATGATGGTCTTCCTGAGGCTGTCCAAGAGGATTCAGTTCTACCTGTTTCCCATGATCCTTATGATGCCTGTGTTAATTCAGAGAGTAGCAGAGAGCCTTCCAAGGGCTCTTCGACTGGTGCAAAAGATCGGAAGCTTCTTTCTGGTAAATTTCAATGGTTTTGGAAGTTTGGACGCAATAATGTTGTTGACGAGACCTCTGAAAAAGGAAACAGGACACCTGATTCCACAATATCTGCCAGTGATGCCTTTAAAAAGACGCCTAATGACGATTCTTCTGTGGATGGACCCTGTCTATCAACTTCTAGTGAAAAAGGAGATGGTCTGGACCAGAATGTGATGGGTACTCTGAGGAATCTTGGCCAGTCAATGCTTGAACATATTCAGGTAAAACCCTCTAGTGTTTTTTTATAGACATCTAGAAGTGCTTAAATGCAGAAAATTTTTTCAACTTGAAGATGAAGCTGATCTTTATCGCTTATTTTGGCAGGTGATTGAATCTGTTTTCCAGCAAGATCGGGGTCAGGCAGGTTCATTGGAGAATTTCTCGAAAAACATTCTAGTTGGCAAAGGACAGGTTACAGCTATGACAGCTATTAAGGAGCTTCGGAAAATTAGCAATCTTTTATCAGAGATGTAACTTTTGTAACATGTGATACGTTTGTAATTACTATTCTTTTGGCGCAAAATAAAGTGAGTTTATGCCAGCTTCCTTTCCTGTATATTCCTGAGGAGTTGTAAGTTTATCAAAGTTTTATATTTTTTGTCTGCTGAAAACACGAGTTACAATAAGACTACTGGGGTCAGTTGCCTAAATAACTAGTTTAAGTTCATGTTGTCTTGCTGTTTCCATGGCTATTGCCTAGGGAGTTCCTGGTCTAGTACTTCTCTCAGTACCCAGGTTCAGTTTTATGGGATGCTTTTGTTCTTGAAAACTACTAAGCAATTGACTTCTACTTGTCCTGTCCGTTTTTGTTCAATTCTCAAGGAAACGAACGAGAACCGACAGAAGTTAGGTTTTGGTGAAGTTACGGAACCGTAAATATTTTGCGTGCAAGGCAAGGCAAGGCAGAAAAGCGTGCACACTTCAGTTAAATGACGAATGGTTATTGTTGCTGTAACGAAATTAATGATCAAATACCCAATCATGAGCCACTCATTGGCCTGTCAAATATCAGGATCAAACTATTGCAGATAAAATGGATATCCTTTTCTAAGGTTATAAATCCATTCAGAATACACCAATATATGGCCTTTTTTTTTTACTACTGTTATCTTTTCGCTTCCCAGTTCATGTCTCTAACTCATTTTCACTCGTTCATCTAAAGTTCAAATATTTGAAAACTTGAAGAAAGATTGGTCATTCGAGTCCACATAAGGGTCTCTCGGTTCCTGCATAGACATCCTGTTCAATACCCCAAATTAGACCAAATCAAAGGGAGATTTTGCATTACCTGCTAAAACTGAGAAATGAAAAATATTATAGCTTAAATCCAAATGAAAGCAGAGAATGTTTTCTTATAGCAAAGAATGCTAAAGCTCTTGTTTTACACCGCTTTAAAAGGTTTTGATTACAGTTTATGGTTCTAACTGCTGCTTCTATTCTACGTTGTGAAAGCCTGGGAGAAGAGAAGTGATAAAGCCAAAGATGATCATTTGAATCTCCTTGACAATTCCCAACCAGTAGTTACCGCCGTTCGCTCCACCGTGCTCAGCCACATTCTCATTTTCAGCCGCCAGGTTACCATGCTCTGGCAGCCGATCCTCATTCTCAGCTCCAGCTTGTTCCTCTGGAGAAGTCAGAAGAGTAACAAGGATCAAAATAACAACTTATCACCAGAACAACTAAAACAATCAAAGTCTTGAAATTTGAGCATACAAGGATGAAAGAAATCCAACGAAACACGTAACTTCTTGACATAGCCTGAATCAAACTCCAAAGGCTAGGATCAAGTGATATATCTTCATATTATCAGATATTTTTTAAGGTCACACAACTTAAAGGGATATAATTTGGGATAAAATACAAATCCTATGCATCCATATCAATGTTGTGAATGTGAAACCAAACTTAGTATCAGATTTGATTATGATACAGTAAAGTATTGATACTGGTCAATATCAAATCCCGTTTCAAAAAATATTTAAAAATTACAAAATAATTTATAAATTTTATAAAATTACAAAATAATCCTTCAATATATTGTTTTTAATTTTACTTCAAAACTATCTTAAAATCATAATAATATAAGTTTGATATAATAACTATCTTTTTATTCCTATTAATATTATTTTTCACATATTTTGTATATAAATAATAACCACAACAATTAATATAAAAAAGGAACATTTAATTCTCAAATACAAAACTAAGAATAATAAAAAGTAAAAAAAAAACATTTATAATAAGTGAACTTAATTTTAAATGCTACCTTTACATAATTTAAAAATTATTATAATAATTTTCATTTTTAGTATAAAATTTAAAAATTTTAAAAATATTTATTAAATATATTTAAATTATGTTAAACTATTATATTTACTTATATAAGCTATAATCACGTTGTATAAATTCAATTACATAAAAAATTTTATTTAATACATTATTATTTATATCTTCATTATTTATCAAATATATTGTAGACAATTTTACAAGGTCATTTTTAATTTAGTCTTAGAACTTTTTTAAAATTATAGTCAGTATCAGCCGATACCAACCGAAAGAGTCAATATCGGTTGATAACAAAGTCCGATATGAAACTCTCTCTTTTGATATCATTTTTTGGCCGGTACAGCATAGTATTCTGTTCTTTGATCCATATACACCTTGTAACCTCACTTCATCCACAAATCATGAATAGGACTACCATTTAGAATATTGAACAAATACCTGCCAAAGGAACATTATCATTCTGCCTTGCAGCAGGAGGGGCGTTTTCAGCCCTCAGGGGAGGTTGCCTGGGTGGCCGTGGACGAGCAGCTGCCCTTTGCATGCTTTGTGAGAGCCATCGTATCAATGGTGTAAGTGCTCCAGTTTGATACCTACAATAATCCACATAGAGTATAACAAACATCCTTTATATAAATGGCATGAGGTCCATGGCTTAAGTCTATGGGTTTGCTCAGTAACGGGTGCCAAATAAAATATTAAGGCTGTTAAAAGCAAAAAGACACGCCTATGAGCCTTTGGTTTGGGGCAGCATGTTTACTAGTTGTCATTCTTCTTTCATTTAACCATAATTCTTTTGTTTCTCCAACTCTAAGCTCATGTGCTTCAACATTTTCTAGGCATCCCTTTCTTAGGACTTGAAGCGTACATGCATAGCAGATTAATGCTATATGCATATTATTATCAAAAGATAAAGATAGAAAACGAAGAGAAGACAAAGTTTAGGAGTTGACACTTACAGATAGATGATAAAAGCAAAAAACACAAGTACTACGAGTCTTGGCCTTGATCCTTCTTGGTTGAACAAAAAGATCACAGCTGCCAGTTTAAGAATAAGCATCAAATCGAGATGAAAAGCAATTTGAAATCTCCTTATGACAGCTTGTCGCTGAGGTGCAGGTTGTTGTTGTTGTTGCGGTTGTCCTCCTTGCCCATGATCACCTGCTAGCCCAGGTTCAGGACTTGTTCCACTGCTTAAGCGGCCACAAAGAGAATGATGTTTTCTTACTCTATTTAGCAGTCCAATGTACCATGTAATACAACAGAATTATTAATTATCATCCATCATCTCCACCCTCACAAACATCAACAAAGCAGTTTCTTCAGTTACTGAAATCTTTATTACATTAGTTTCCAAGCTAATCATGGGCTTATGACACAGTGGTAAACGACAGGTAATTTCCAGCTGAAAGGATGAAGGGGTTGCTTGTTTTTGACTGTTATTCTGTTGCTGACCTCAAAACTGTCATTTAAGCTAAAAGTAATCATGGATGAACATTAAAGATGTAACTCGACAAACCGAAAATAATTGTAGACATAGATTTTAATAGCATATCCATTTGGTGCAGGGAAAAGCATACTGATACAAAAATTAGTCAACCAAAACGTGTTTAACTTTCCTAAGACAAAATTACTCTTTAAACTGAATCAAAATTAAGCCCCAAAACTAACGGTTAGGTTTGTGATCCACTTACGTTGGGATACTGTAGGTAAGAGGAATAAGGGTGCTTGGTGGTAGTCCAGCAGCTGGCCCCATATAAGATGGAACAGGCACAGCATATAGGCCAGCCCCACGATTTATCTGTTCCTGGTTCTGAAGTTCCAACCCTGGAACTAGTGTAGGGTAAATGATTGGTACCATCTGAAATTCACCATGTGGATAAGCTGGAAAATAGGAGGATGTTGGTATCTGAGATAGTAAAAACACAAATGATCAACACGGGAAAAGAAGCAGAACGGGTATTTCTCACACAATGATAACTTTGATAAAGAGACAACAGGTACTTCCAGTGCAAGAAATGGTTGAAAATTTTAAAGCGTCCCACCGTTATTCCTTTCTGAATTTAAGTTACAAATTTTACTTGGCACTGAACGTGCATTTTCTTACATCTAACAAGCATTGTAATCCCGATCTTAAAAGCTCTTGAGACTCTAGTTTTGATAATTAAGTTAACAGGCATATCACTTTTCACTCCGATCTCTACTGTCTCCGCCTCCATAAACGTGGCTCAGTGCTGAATACTTATCTGAATTGCTTTTGAAACCGCCATTTCGAACAAAAGAGAATTTGATCTTATGACACCTATTCTCAAAGAAGAATCTCCACAACTTCCCACCTCAAAATTCAACCCTACAAATTATAGATTCCCCAAAAGACCCAGAAGATACATCGCACCAAAACCATAAAAGAGGCTACGTTTTGGAGATATCGCAACAAAAGCACAGAAATTGGGCCAGACGCAGTTAATCAATCAACTATTAGAAACGAGAAATTCCGAGAGTAAAGAAAATTAATAGAGAAAAAAAAAAGAAGAACCTGAAATCCATGATCAACAGGGTTGGAGCTTGAAGCCTTCCTCTCTTCTAACGTGTCTGCCATGCTTTATAGTTATTGGCTGACTGAATATTGGAACGAACAAGGGTATTTGCTTACTCCTAAGAAGTCCTCAGAACCTGTAAAGGAGAAGAGAAGAAAGTGGAGAATTTGGGATCAGCCCACAAACATTGTAAAGAACTCTCCGCAAAATGGACGAGGAGATCCAAATATTTACTTGACATTTACCACATATAGTTAATAATGACAAATTATATGTTGACACACAAGATCAATGCTGAAGTAGTGTATCACGAACCAATTACATATGTCAGTGTGGGCCTTACTACTGAGAAGCAATTTATTTTGATTTTAAATAAAAATCATATTAATTTCTATATTTAGTGCAACTAATGTCGATTTTAAGCAAATGTATATGAATAAAGTTGTGTATTATTAAATTTTTTTAAAGATTAATCAAATTTTTACAATTATTGATATTGTTGGTAATACCGACTTTTTGCAGCTATACGTATCCCAACTAATGTACCGGCTACTAATATAGATGAACTTTATAAGTGAGTTATAAAAACTCGAATATTTAATTTAAATCTAAGTATTTTGGATCAATGTTTTGAATACTGTATCAGACTTGATATCAGATTAAGTTCTGGTATAATATTATACCGATATAGGTTAATATTAGGTATTATTTCAGATAATTTTTTAAATTTATAAGATAGTCCTTAAATTTTTTTAAAAATTACAAAATACTCTACTGTTATATCTTTTAAATTCCACAAGACTACAATCGAATTATTATTATACTCAATTACTTATTTACCCTGTATCCAAATACCATTACAATAATTTTAAAAATATGCCAATTAATTATTTACTTAAACTCTTACATTCTCAATTTTAAGGTTTTAATTTAAGGTCAAACTTTCTAAATTTTAATTCATGCATGCATGCTATGCATTTATATGATCAAAAAATTTAAGATAAATCTCACGTGAACCAAACCACAACTAATAAACCAAACTCATTTCATTCAACTCCAATCCGGTATCCAGCCAACGCAAATCACAAATCTAATTCATAATTTCATTTCAACTTCCATCCCATTCGCAATCATAAATGTAATTAAGCAGAAAAAAATCAATTAAAAAGTGAAAACACATCCAAACAGATTCAAAATCAGTTTTTGGGTCGGGATGGGTTTAGATCTGGTACTATTCCAGATCTGGCAGCAGCGGTGGCGTGGTGGTCCTCATGGAGGAGGGCTGAAGCCAGGTGGAGGAGGCTCGGTGGTGTGGATCATGCGGTGGTTCGCGTGGTGGAGGAAGATGACAGGCTCGGTGGTGCGAACGTGCGGTGGCTCGGTGGTGCGAGACGGAAATGGAGATGAGAACGAGAGAGAGAGAGAATAGAGACAAGAGTGTGAGGTGAGATAGTGAAAGCTGAGAGAGAACTGTGAGTCTTGAGAGAAGGAGAGAAAAAAGCAAAATAGGCGGACAGCAGAGAGCGGGCACTGACTGGTACCAACCGTGGATACCAAAACTTCCGTACTGACTAGAAAACATATCGATATTTTAAAAACTGTTTCAAATCATTAAAAAGAAATTTTAATATTTAATTTAAATTTGAATTTAACATAATCTTAACTCTTTATGGAGTCGTTTTAATTTTATCTAATCTAATATTTTTTACTATTTATTTGTGAAATTTGTTCTCAACTCATGTCCTAATTAGTAACAAACATCGTCTCCCTTATTCAAATACCACCCATAACAATTGTGTGCAGTTAGATTTGAATAGTCTAATTATCATTGGCACTAAAAAATTAATGGAATCTTGGAGTGAACTTCAAAGGGCGTAAATGTAATCAAAATGGTCAGAAAGCGTAAACAAACACCAATGTTGCACTTAAGAATTAAAAAGAGGTATAGAGGTGTGAAAATGGATTGCTTGATACAACCAATGACAGTGCCCATCTGGTAAATATGTTACATGACAAAATAATGTAGAGAAGAAGATAAGAGTTTGGGTATAGGCAAAAAGGACAAAAATAGTCTTAAAGTTTGCTTCTTATAACAAGTTGATTATTCAAAATTAAATCTTATGATTTTTGAATTATTCAAATGGAACCCTGTGTTAATAGAAAAAATAACAAAAATATAACATCATTAGTGTTTTGTCACGTTGGTTCAAATTTATAATAAATTTTATTGTGAGTTTCAATGTATTATGTAAGCGTCCCGTGACATTATAAAACTTTATTATTTAAAATTAGTTATTAAAATTATTAAGTTAGTATTAATTTAATAAAAATTAATTAACCTAATTAATTGCATTAATTAATTAATTAAATGAGAAAAAAATTTCATTTGAACATAACTGAAAAAGAATGGAAGGATCAACATTTGACACAACAAAAAGAATTTACCTCAAACTCCAACTGTACTGTACATGAAAAATCAGACATCGTCAAAACTATAGACAATTTGCTTGCTCTGCTGCTTCATTTAAACGAGAAGAGCTTCCTTTTTAGTTTTGTTCTTTTATTTTTTTATTTTTTATTTTATGTTTTGTTTTTGTTTTTTTCTTTTCATATGGGTCATCTGAAAACAGTCTCTTTGTTAAATATAAGGCTGGGTACTACTGGATATTCCTAGATCCCGCGTCAATGAGATTTCTATTAGGTGTTGTTGTTGTTTTTTTTAATAAGTTTGGTGAGTTTTCCTCATTTAATTAATTAGTTGATACAAGTAATTAAGTTAGTTAATCTTTATTAAATTAATAGCAACTTAATAATTGTAACAATTAATTTTAAATAATTGAGTCCTACAATGCCACATGACATTTACTTGGCACATTGAAACCCATAATAAAATTAAAACATTATAAAATTTTGTCACATCATCACTGAACATTATATTTTTGTCACTTTTTCTGTTAATATAAGGTTCAATTTGAACAATTTTAAAATGATAAGGTTTAATTTCAATATTATGAAACGTTAAGATTTAATTTGTCATTAGAAGCAAATCTTTCTTAGGGTCATTTTTGTCCTTTTTTCCTTCGATATATCACCTTCTTCATCTTTTATTTTTATCAATGCTCTCCACTTTAAGTAACCTTGTCTACACTGTTTAAATAAGGAAAGCGTGTTTGTACATCAAAAAGGAGCTTTTAAGTCGACTTCTCCAAACTGTTTGACCACTACCAGTACTTATATAGTTAGTTTGTTCTATCTTTTTACTACTTTTTTTAGGATTGTTAAGGGGATGCAATCTTTAATAGCTATAGTTATAGGTGGAGTGGAGGATGTGGGTGTGACTATAGGAAGTTATCCTTTTAACTGGGAGATGTGAAAAATGTTATGAATGAGAGTGCCTTAAGGGAACTTTAGTTTATAAGTCATTGCTCCAATTTTGTTGATTAATTAGAAGGGGCTATGAAATAGGGAAGCTAGTTACTTTTTCTAGTTATAGATCCTTGTTTATATTGTTTTTTTTTAAATTTTCCTTGTTTATATTGTTACAGCTCGACAAAGTCTCTGTTACAGCTTGACAAAGTCTCGAACTCCAATTTGCCCGAACTCCAATTTGAAATTCCTTCTTTTTTTGTTAGCTTTTGTTGCCTTGTTTGATGTTAGGCTTGATTTAGATGGAATCAAATGATTTCTCCAACGACCTCTTTTTCATTCAAAAGATATGCTGCCAAACTTTTAGAATCACTTGCAAAATATATTACATGAAAAGGTTGAGAATACCCATATAAGGCTTTAAAAGGTGAAGTGTTGATGGTTGAATGGTGAACAATGTTGTACCTCCATTTATTTAGGAGTAGCTTTTTTGTTAGGGAATTTCCTATCATACACCTTAAATGGGTATCTAAAGTCCTATTAAGAATCGTAGCCTACCAATCAATTTACGGGTGATATAACAAAGACAAATGTAATCCAATCCTTTGCAATCTATATAATTCTTACTAAAATTTGCTAAAAAATATAGGGTAATATCGTTAGTAATAGATTTGGGTACTCCATATAACTTAAACACATTATCTAAGTAAGCATTAGATATCCGCTCTACCAAATATGGATGTTTAAGGGCCACAAAATGGCATATTTACTAAATCAATCAATGACCATATGATTACTAAGAAGTGATTAGATAACGGTAAACCTTCTATTAAGTCCTTGTTAACATAAATCCAACATTGCTTTGGTATGATAGGGATTGTAACAAACCTTCTAGAGAGTTGATTTCATATTTGTTTCTTTGGTAGATGTGAGAATGCTTGATATAGTTTCTCATATATCTTTAAAGGTCTTTTCTGTGATAAAGAGTTTATAACTTCTTGAGACTACCTTGAACTTTAAACTATAACTTTCACTGAACATTAATATATTAAGGTAATGATTTTGGTTCTGAGTTGTATATCATGCCCTACAATTAACCTTCCTTTTTACTTGAGTATGCTATCTTTCCATTGATAGGAATTTGTATTGAGATTTCCCTTACTCAACTTTGCTACTAAGTCTTGAATTGAGTTATCATTACTCCAACTCACTTTGACTTCTTCTGACAATTGAGTTTAAGCCTAAGATAACTTAATTATATAAAGCTCTACTTCATTAAGCTTAGAAAAGGCATCGGCTACAATATTCTCCTTCCCCTTCTTATAATTAATTTCAAAGTTATACCTTAGCAATTTAGGGAACCAAGCTTGTTGGAAAGTAATGTGCATCCTTTGTTCCCTTAAAAATTTAAGACTTTTGTGTTCTTTTTTAATAATAAAAAGCTTCTAATTAAATAATGACGCCATTGTTTAATAATTATAATAGCAACCAATAATTCCTTTTCATCTGTTGGTAAGCCTTGATGTTTAAGTGTCAATGACTTATTGATAAAAGTCAATGGATGCACCTCTTATATAAGTACTACTCCTAACCTTTTATTTAAAACATTTGTCTCGATGGTTTGGAATAATTAGGAAAACCTAGAAAAAGGATCAAATTAATGTTGTCTTAAGTGCTTCAAATACCATGTCTACTTCTTCATTCTAGCAGAAGGTATCTTTTTTAAACAAATCAAATAAGGGTCTAGTTATAGTGCCAGAGTGTTTGATGAATCTCATTTGTAATAACTTGCCAATCACAAGAATTCCATAATAACTTGTCAAGCCCAAGAATCCCATTAATTCTTGTAATAACCATTTAAGGACTAAGTTTATTTTCTTTGGAACAGTTGCCACTCCTTTACCTGATATATTATGCCTTACGCACTCACTCTAATTTACCCCAAAGATGCATTTATTCCCTTTAGCTAAAAGCAGGTTTTGAGCCAATATGTTAAGAGTGACTCTAAGATGTTGGAAGTGATCACTATAAACTAGAATATCATTGAGAAAGACTAAAACAAACCTCCTCAGGTGATCTTTAAACTTATCATCCATTAAGCTTTGGACTATAGATGGGGAATCAGTAAGCCCAAATGGTTCCACTAAGAACTATAGTATTTATCATGAGTTCTAAAGTTTCTTAAGTATAATAGATGGGAACATTTTGATTTGATGGTACACTGACCTGAGGTCTGACTAACTTAAAGAGCTATGCAGCTCTTTAGAGTTCATCCAATAGGTCCTTAGTCATTACAATGGGAAATTTATCTTTGATGGTATTCTCATTTAGCTTCTCATAATTGATGCATAGACATAAAGAGGTATCTTTCTTCTTGACTGATATCATTAGAGATGAAAAGGAGTTATTACTTTGTTGACTTACTCCTTGTTTCAACAGATCTTAGAACAATTCCCCAATTATATCCTCTTATATATTGTCATACCTATAGGGTCGCACATATTAAGAGGAATTTTGTGATCCTAGGATCTGTGGGTTAACAAGCCTTTAGGTTCTAGCAAAATGGATGTATACTTAGCCAATAGGCATTTGAACTCCAATTATTGATACTTCTTTACATTGACATTAATAATAGCTAATTTATGAAACTAATGCTCCATCGAATGTTAGAGCCTTAATATACACACAATTGACTTATATCTTGGGCTTTAGCTAACAATCTTTGAAGCCTCTTGATATCATTCAATTTTGGGCGACCTGGTAAGCCTCCTTTTAGGAACACTTGCTTCTTTCCTAACTAAATATCATGGTATGTTTACCAAGTTGTACAAGATCTAATTTAAAGCGGATAGCTATTGAACCTTTAAAAACACATCACAACCCCCCAATGACAATATCAAGGCATTGATGATAAACCAAATGCCTTGTAGTTGGCATTCCAGGCCCTCACATATATGTTCATATGGTAGTTGAATAGCACCTCCCATTATCACTTCGACATTTCTCATTGGTGAAATCTTATAAACCCCCTTTTATGCTAAGAAACATCTACAAAATTGTGAGTACTATTATTGTCTATTAAAATTTGAATTTCCTTGCCTTTATGTGACCCATGATCCTTATTGATTTGAGTTATCCAATAGGTATTCTTGACTAGTTTGTAGAGAGATAATTGGGAATTTTTTGTAGTTTCCTCCACTTTATTATCTAGCTCTTTAATTATGTCATCAACATTATTGTCCTCCTCCATGATAGATTCTATTGCTTCTTCTTGCAATTATCCTTAGCACATATCTATCATTGCACCAAAAACATATTCTTTTAGCTCTTTTCTCCTTAAATTCCTTGCTATTTAGTTGTCTTCGCTTTCTTTGTAAAGGTCTGTTAAAGGTATTCTTTTGAGCATGGTTTGACAATGATAATAGACCCATATGTGTTGGGATTTTAGTAGTAAATGATATAGATAGGGCCAGAGGTAAATTTGGTAGTTGAGTTGTTTATTTTTTTAGATTTCTTTAAGTAGGATAGTAAACAAAGGTGGTTACTTTTTGCTTCTTAGCCATCACACAAGCTTATCGGAGGGCTTTTAGGTTTAACATTTTGACAGGAAATTCAAGCTCTTACCTTAAAACCTTCAAAAAGAAACCATTTAAGTAGGCTTTAGGGATTTGAAGGACAAATAGAGGACCTTTTAAATAATACACAATATTCCCTCTCACTAATAGTTTATTAGAGCACATTGAAGTCTCTTATAGGGTCCTCAAATGCTTCTTTCACAAACCTTTGATTGATAGTCACTATTTAATCACTCAATAAAGGTTCTTTAAGCTTTAGCTAATGCCTCAAGAACAACTGATGCCATTCAACTACCATGCCTTTCATGTGAACTCCGATGATTTTAACTTTCATTTTTATAGGTGTACAATCAAGTGTGAAGAATTGCTCATCTCTAAAAACATAAATGTGCACATTAAAGCCATCAAAGGTGGGAAATTCCATATTGTTATACCTATCATGTATTGCTAGAACATTTCTCTGAGCTCTACAATCTTATGTCCCTGTTTTAGTTAAGTATCATAAAGCCGAGTTTATGCTTCCAACATCTCCTTTTGCATGTCCTTAATTTGATTACATAACGATCCTTTCATTTTTCACACCTGTTCAGCTTTGGTCCTTCAATCATAATTATATCATTGAGTTATGCGAGTAGCAAGATTGTTGGTTTAGGTAACATGATCATCGCTCTGATACCAATTGCTACTTGACAAAATAACAAAGAGAAGAAGATAGGAGTTTTGAGAAGAAAATAGAGAGAAAGACAAGTATAGAAGTTTTCGTGAGGGAAAAACTTTTTATTATGATATACTTCTAAGACAATGCCAGAAGGTATATTTAGCCACTGTACATAATAGTAATAGTGACAATTATTATGGCAAGTTGTCTCTCACACGACTATACATATCTATCTTAATAGCTATAACATCATTTTCTTCTTTTTCTAGTAGTGAATAAAAGATAAATAAAAACAAAACATGTTGTATAGCCCAAGTACATCGTCTTCTTCATCTTTTATTTCTAACATAATCCCAAAATTAGATCATGCCATTGTGTAAGCTTGTCAAGATCCATAATCTTTTATTATGAAAACTCAATCCCTTCACTTTATTGCTTTGATATTCAAGACTTTTAAAAGTATAGAGGATCGGATAAAAGACGACGAAGAAAATGACATTAATTAACTTGAGGCATCAATTTTGTCTGAAAATAAAATTAATTTCCTCATTAAATTTTTAGACCCATTTTCATTGTCTCTCCTCTTGCCATAACTTTTTTAAATTCCTTAATTTTTATAGTGAAAATGAAAATGGATTTGCAAATTTGTTTTAGGAAATTATTATTTTCCTAAACATAAATATTTAAGTAAAAAAACAAAGTTTATAAGCTCTTGTATCCCAAACAATAAGGTGTCATAAAAAATAAAAAAGTCTAGTTAGATAAAATTGATGAAACTCTAATGGAGAGCTAGAGTTTTGCTAAAGTAGGGTCTAAATTAGATGTTTTTGTAATATTTATTTTTTTTCTAAAAGGTCAAATTAGATCATGATGTTTTCATCATAATTTAATTTAAACCCAAACATTTTAACATTTTTAAAAAGAACACTAACGCTTTAAAAACGTTTAATTTGAACTCCAACTTAACTTTTCCATCAATTCTTAATTACAAAAAGCATATCTGACATTTTTATGAGTCCTTTGCCATATTTATATCTTACGTGACATGAACAAAAAATTAAAGGCTATAAAGTTTATTTCTCTCTTTTCTCCTGTCTCTCTTTATTTCTTACCTGAGTAGTTTCGTCATGAATCATTACTGTAAATTCTGATGTAAACCATCTATGATTAGTTAAAACTTTAGGTAGTTCTCTAAAACAAAGATGATAAGTTTAGATCTTGCTTATTTCAAACAAAACCTTGAACACATTTTGTGTGAACTTATAATCAATAGTAATACATATCAAAGTTGAAAGTGTAAAAGTGACGATTACATCTATTATATTTGGAGTTTTAGTTTCTTTTCAATGTTTTTATTCCTCCTAAAATTGTCTTAGAAGAAATGGTTTGAGTTATTTTATACAAAAATGGTTTATTCTATTAAGGGTTCAAATGAATGTAAACATACCATCTTCAATGTAAAGAGTAAATTTTTATAACTCCAATATGTATAGTAGACATCATAGAAGTTAGCTATTGTAAAGAAATAAGAAACTCTAGCAGTTTAGACAAATTTTAGGTTCAAGAACAAGTTTATCTTCTTGAAGTGGTTCATATGGATATGAAAATGCTATAAACTTTGGAATCTAGTCGCCTGAAATCAAAATTACCAATCTTTGACTTTGGTTTTATTTCATATTTTAGAAAAAATGAACAAAAAACCAAAAAAGTTAAAGTGTTAGATACCAAATTATGAAAACACATGTTACATGTTTTAGGTAAATAATGAACATATTAGTATGTTTGTTTTAGGGCAACCTTACATAATACGAGGTTGGGAAAATTTTCAAATAGGTAGGCTTAAACTTAGAAGGTGAAGGTTCAATGTCAGCCACAGGATGAGGGTCACCAGAGAAAGATCGACATAGTGATTTGAGCTTGTCCTAGTGGTAGCAACAAGAATAAATATTGTTGAAGCTAAAAACAATGAGTAAGAGTAAAGTTATGCTAAGAGGGAAGTTAAGGGATGACCTAGATTCATCCATATAGGGAGGAGGAAGATTTGGGGAAGCATTCACAATTGACAAGTAAAGAAGTTGAGCAAAAAAAAAGAGAGAGACATGAGAGAGGAGAGAGAGTGACAGAGAAGAGAAAGATAAAACTTTATTATCTTTAATTTTTTTAGTTTTGGACCCTACTTACTAGTAAGGTACACATCTGGTAAGAAACACACAAAAAATATACTAAATATTTTTTTATAATAAAATATTGACAGAGAAGTTTAGTTGAAATTCAAATTGAATATTTATGAAATGTTAAGATTCTTTATGAATGTGTCCAAATGTTTGAATTTAAATTGAATTCGACAAAAATTTTAGGATAACAAGACTTGATAAAATAGACAACTTTCTGGTGCAATAGATTTTGACAATTTTTCTCTCTATGTTGCTTCTAGAATTTATGAAAGGACAGATATGATTACCATTTAAGTTAGGTAGTTGAATAATTGTTACTAGAGATATGGAAGTAAGTTTGGATCATTATTGCTAGTGATATGGAAGGTTGTAGCAATGAATGCCCAGTATATCTCTCATTATTTATGCATGACTACTATATATAATAAAATACTTCCTATTTCATCTTGACTCTCTATCTTTTTCATAGCTACTTATCCATGGATCCTATTAAACAAACGATCATTTGTTTTTCAACAAAAGGTATGATGAAGAAAAAGTTAGTTTATACCTTACAACCAATCAATTGGTTATAGTTTAGTGACAAAATAATTTAAAGGCATTCGTTATCTTGTACATGTTTAGATGTATATGATAAAGTCCATAGAATAATAACACATTGTAAATAAAATTATGATAAGATTATAATTATGAGATTTATGTTGCATTCATGTATTATCTCTAAATTGTTCCTAGTCATTATTAAATTAAAATTGGATATTAATAAAACGTTAAAAAGCTAGCATACGTTATGTTTTTCCTTGTGAAGCAAGTAGGCAATCTCATAGCCAAAAGTATGGAGATAGTTGAACAAATGTGTGGGTGCTTTTTTTTGTTTGGAAGTTAAGTAAGGAATATATTCAATAAAAAAGGTGAAACGTACATAGGAGAGGATATACAACTCTTATAGTTAGAGTTTATACAAAATATACAACTACCTGCGCAACCTTTCCTAACTAAATACTAGCTCTCACTATATACTCAACTGTTGTCTGAGTCAGAGATATTTTGAAGATAGGGCACTGAAAGGATAGTCATTTATTTCTTGACAAAACTCATTCCAGCTGAATTTCTTGTAATCTTCTATCTTCACAAAGATTTTTGTGTTCCTCATTCTCTAAATGAAATGTACTAACCTGGCAAAGCCAATCTTGAATGCTCTATGATCTATTTTACTATGTCAGTTTAGATCATTGACCGAATTTAAGCAGCCTTTCTAGGCAAGATTTCTATCTTGTAGGTTAAAAATGTAGAGAAAATTACCCCATATCAATCATATGTAAGATCAACAAAAGAAGAGATGATTATCAACAAAAGAAGAGATGATTTATAGACTAATTTTCCGCACTGCATAATGGGCATGATCTATCTGGAATCTGAAATTTATCATGTCTCTAGTTTCCATTTTCTTCCTAGCTGCTAACCAGAGTATATCAGTCGTGTGAGTGCTTGTTAAAGAACAAATTCAATGAACTAATTCGATATGAGAAAATTCATTTGGAGTATTGCTTGTATGTATATGGAAATTTTCATTGTGATGATTGTGTAAGTAATCCTTTAACTTTAGGTCTCCAAAGTTATCTTGTATAGGAATTGTTATGTTTTGATACTACTTACGACCTATTTTAATTATAGGCAGTTCAGTTAGTAGTTATTGGATGTAGTATGAACTATATAGAGGTAATTGAGTGATCAAGATAGGATTCATCACCCTAAAGTAATTACGAAAAAGTTATATTGTTCTCGATTAGTATTGAATCGAGAAATCTTTGGCCAAGGTTGAATGACATTTTATAAATAGTTTACAAATATCATTAACTGAATCAATAGCTAATGATGGAGAACTAATATGATTGGACTCAAAATATAGTGTACATTAATCTGTGGTCTATGTCTAATCAAAACATTGTATCTTGAACGGATTCAATTATATGAAAAATCATGCATGAAAATGTTAATCAAGACCATTTTGACATTTCTAAATATTTGGGTGGTCATGACGTATTGTTAGATATCAATCTTAATCTATGATTATAAATTGTTTAATTAGAGAATTAAAGATAGTTTTTTAACGTTCTATTACTATGTTTGTGTGGAGAGTTTCAAGGAGTAGAGCATGAATTCCAGCAAAGTTTCAAGTTGTAGATCATGAATTCCAACAATATTACAAAACAATAAATAGTAGTGTTACATGGATTGCAACAAGTGGGGAAGTGAAGTGAGACTAGAAGAACAAGAGGGGCTGAGTAAGAATCAGAGAAAAAAGAAATTAATTGGGTTGGGTTATCCGATTTTTTGGTCAGATTATAGAATTTTTAATCTATTAATAAGGTAGGTATTCTTCTATCTATATGACATTCTTACTTGTGTCACAGTTATCACTTTAGCTAAAATTAACACAGAAAAATCTTCTACCCGTTTATTATTAACTGTTTAAGAAGTTTTTTCTTAACTGAGAAAGAAGGGTGCTTCAACCACCGAGCGCTGGAGTTCAGTGGCACGGGCTGATCTCCGCTTAAGCAAGGTCAGGGGTTCAAACCTCCC
>JAOQMM010000172.1:10048074-10060271 GCA_027563515.1 Erythroxylum platyclados | reverse complement strand
TGGACTTCATTATTATAAGAAAAATGAGATAGCATTTCGTTCTGGACATAATAATCATAAGAAAATTGATACTTTTTCCCAGCCTGTCCTATGGCCCTTCAGCCTATAAGCGGGCTATGGGCCTGTCAAAGTATACATTTGAAGGCATTATAACAATCCGACCTTATAAAGACTAGAATAACACATATACTTATCATCATTAGGTAGCCTCAACAATATCTGATATGTGATATGAAATTTCTTCCTCATCTTATCAAACTTAGCCTTATGAAAATTTTTAGGGTAAAGGAGCATTTCAAATTTCTCATAGAATTCCCTGTATATTAAATCTAACATTGAATTTTGGATGTAAAGCCTTTTGCTAAACCTAACTGAGCAATTTCACATGGTATTTTGAGAGGAGACCTGGTTGTTATATGGGATGTATATAAGATTTTGACGTACCTGTTAAACATAAGAGTGTGGCTCTTATATAGATATGAACCCTACATCACTATGCTATCTGAGCTAGAACTACTAAATCTACTAACCTTATTCCCTGAGCTACTCTTATCATCCCTACTACTATTTATAACTTAACAAATAAAAAAGATATTTAAACTTATACTACTGGGAAAAGACAAGTCTGATTGATGACCTTGATATTAAAACTCTCAAGGTGACATGATGTCTATTAAGAACAATGGTGTTGACATGATGTCTATTAAGAACAATGGTGTTTTCTCTATCTAACAACTCTATAAATATGATAAAAGTGATCAATCATACACATCAAGTTCCTTATATAAGAGGTTGGATGATTAAGATTGTCTTAGGTAAACGATCGAGATTGAATGATGCTTTGTATCCCTGTGGGTGTATTCATAAGGAATATTTCTTAAGAATATTCCTAGTGAAGCTTTAGAGGGATGATTCTTCTCAAAACATCATCTTGACTTTGTCAAGCCTATCAAGGTAAAGATAGAGGGGGTGAGTAAGATCGATTTGTGTTAGAACCTCAGCTTATCTTATGTAAACTTGTAAAAGGAAAGACATAAGTAGTTAAGGCTTTTAGGGGTTATTTGTTTCAAACCTTTAGCTATCCTTTTATCAATCATTAGACGTGTTCATTAATTTTTCAAGTCATGTATATACTTGTAAATGCCTATTAAGAAGATCAAAGAGGCGTAGATGGTGGAAAATTTAATATAGGTAGACATATCAAAGCAAAAAAACATAAAGTCACTAAATATAATTGTCAACTTGTTAAAGCAATCCTACTTAATTAGATTGCCTTTTTTATTTATTATATGTCTTTTTTTCTCCTATCTTTAATAAATACGATATGATTTATTAACTTTCTATGAAAAGTTTTTGGATTACACTATGCTTATACTATATAGATCTCCGGTATGCATTGGTAGGTAATTATCAAGTGAGTTTAGAGTGGTTTAAAAAGAACTTTTATTAACCTCAGCATCCTTGTAAACCTGAGTAGTGGAAGTTTCATTCTTAAAAACCTAAGTTTTGATAAGAAACTAGGAGACAAATTATATACCTTTTAGTGAATGTACGGATTGGGCCCAAGTTTTCCTAATAGGCCCATTATCCTTCTAAGTTCAAGTCCTAATCAAGTGATAACAAAGTTACCTAGCAGAAGTTGGATTCAATTCTATAAATGATAATTAATGTTCAATTATACTTTAAAGAATATTTTTCTATAAAAGGGAAATGCCTTAACTTACCATTCTCATTAAGCAATTAGTGATTTCTTTGCACATTTAGCTCCCTTTAAATTTACTAACTTGAGTGTCAAAGTGTCTCTATTGGTAACATCCTTAACTTGTTAGTATATGTTTCTGCAGGCTTATTGAGTTGAGATCATCCCATAAGGCCAACCACAAATTCATTTTACATCAATTGAACATATAATAACTGAGAAAATAAAATGATTCAAAATTCCAAAGATAAGATCTAATAAAAATGTTTAAGATAAAAGGGGCATTTTTACCTTAATCTTTTCATTAAAATTTATCTTACCTTTATTTTTAATAACATTAAAAAAGAAACCTAACATTGTAAAAAACATTTTTTTATACCTCAAGTTGTCATAAATGGGCCATTCATTGTTATCATGATTTAGATCATCTCTAAATCACCTCGATACTCTTATCCCTATCTAAAATCTCTTTCTTTTCTCCTCTATAGTCTCTTTTTCATCATACATCATCTAAAGTATAGTGAGGCAATTTGCTTAAGAATTTTGTTGTCGCTTTCTCCTATTTAACATGCATTTTGGTCCATCTTTAATTAATCATCCATTATTGTCAAATGCACAAGAGACATATTGATCCCTTGTTCATTTTGTGTTATTAAGAAAAGAGATAGAAGTGTTCTTTACTAGTAAGTCTCATTTATATATTATCTTATTTATGTGGTCTCAATTTTCATTGTTGGATTCCTTAAGTTTTTATATAAGGGTCCTTTATTTTTTATTATAACATATGTGTCATATAATGTATTTAGTTGTGTTTATACTTAGGTTTATGTTCATTTTACTATTTCTTTTACCTTTTCATATCCCACATATTATACTTGTGTTATTTCCTTTTATGTTTATTGTTGCTTAATTCACCTAGTGAAGTTGATTAGAGGTTCACATTTATGTGATTTCCATTTTTACTAAGTGGATGAATATTCATATAAGAATGAAAATTAGCCCCAAGCCTTACCTAGAATGTCCTAGTATTAAGTTAATAGGTTTATTCCAAGTTGATTGGGTTTTAGGATGTGCTTAGTCTTTTCTTGTAAAAATTTGAGATTTAGACTAGGCTCAAACTTTAGAATTTTGAGCTTAAATGACCTGAATCCCGAATGACTTACACGAATTATCTCAATCTTATTCACCTAATCACCTTGCCTCTTAGTCTCTGTAATCTCTTTTCATTTTTCTCTGTATCATGACCCTTTGTATTAAGTTTTAGGCAATTGCTCCCCAAATTATAAATAAAACTCTCTAGTGACATCCACTATTGTCCTACTTGCTTGCCTCATACTTTCACCCTAACCATCAGATCGCCCTTCACATTTTCCTCATTTTATTTTCTTCTTTATCGTAACTAGTAGAGTTAAGCTCACCTCTGATGATAAATACATACATCTACAAACAAATAACAAATGACAACGAAAATAATGGCAATTGACAAAATCTTAGGTGAAAATAGGTTTTCTAGACAAGATCTATGACCAGCCCTAGTCCACCATTTTTTAATAAAAGCCCCAAATTTTTCTCTCATTGATATGGATCTTTGGAAAGCCCATGAAGTTGCTTGTGAAGAAATGAGATAAATTATAAGGGGCAAAGAAGAGTCTTCTATATAAACCTTGATTATTTAAAGTTACAAATGTAACATGGGATACTGGAAGAACGTGATTTGTAAAAAAGGGAATTTTTTTTCTAAAAGCTTTGATTTCTGGATATGAATATCATCTTTCATTAAGTAGATGAGTAGGTGGGTGATGACATTCGAGCCATGATCAGGCTTAGCTAAACAATTCGGGCCTAATCAGACTTCAGGTTAGGCTTAAGCCCTTAAAAGATTCAAGTCAAGTTTGAGCCATATGAAACCCAAGATCGACCCAACCTGTTACCATCCATATGCATAGATCAACCAATTGAGCTTTTTTCAATTGTTTTTATTTGTGTGAATGGTTGTATGTTTAGGAGATAATTTTGTGGAGGCTATTAAATAAAATGAATGTACCTATTAGATTTGTACTCTATTTTTAGGAAATATCCTGTTAACTTTTTTATACTTGGATTGTTTTTATATTTTATAAAAATAATGTATAAGACTTAGGTATCAAAGTGTTTGTGCTTGATAATTGTTAAACTTTAAAGGACATGAAGATATGTGGTACTTAGGCCTAAAGATTAGTTCATTTTGTGAAAGATATAGATACTTGGGCCAAATATTAATTTCAATATGCAAAATAATGTAGATACTTGGGCGTAAATGTTGAACCTTAAAGGATAGAAAAGCATATGCTACTTAAAAATTAAATTTCAAATTTTCATTTAATTTGGCATACGTGTCTTATGAAACTGTTTTTCTATTATGATCATATGTTACTTGATTGTCATTTTATTTAGTTTGGTTTATGTTGCATTTGATTAAAATTATGCTATTTACGATTATAATGTCTTAGTATACAAACTTGATGTTATTTTATGGTGGATACTTTAAGTTAGATCTAGAGTTGAGTTATAAGGGGTCATCAAGCATTTTTATAAAGTTGATCTTGATTTTGCAAACTATAGGCAACTTTATAAGATGGGGAGGTCAAACAACAAACTCCTAGGAATTCATCTAAATATTTTAAATTTCTTTTCAAATTTTAAATATCAATATTATGTATTTTATTTTAAGTCCTAAGTAAAATTACAAACTCTTAGGCATTCAATCACATACTTTATTTTTCTTTATTTAGCCTAATTTTAATTAAACAACCAAGTTCATTGTCTTTTTGATAATTCTCAAGTTTATAAAAAAAAAATTTAGACCTATTTAATTGCTTAGAATGGACAAAATTGGGCCTAATACTTTATTTTACAGCTCCATCATGAACTTAATTTTTTGGTTTAAGACCTTTTTAGTTCCTTTTCTAGTATGTTTTTCTCTATCTTTCTTTGATGAGGTAGAGTAGTGACTCTATTGAATAATTTATTCAATATTTGGTCTCATTTATATTCGGTACATCTGAAAATACCATCTTATGTATCTACAAGTTGATAAGGTTTATTATAGAGTGCTAAGTTTCAAATTTAGTATCTTTAAGACTCATAGAATCAAATGAATTTTTTATTAGGATAATTAACTTGTTGAAAATATATAGGACAATTGTTGTCTATGTTAAATATAAGCTAGACAATCTAATTTTTTATTTTCAGAATTTTTAACTATTAATGGAGGTGATGTTGGCTCTAATTTGAAGGGTGATAATGGATTGCTTAACAAAGTAAATGTTAGTCTTTGGTGAAAATTATTCAAGTGATCAAAACGGCAATTTTGAGAGTATTTTTGAAGAAAAGAAATGTTGAAAACAATGATGAGATAGATGACCATAATCATTAACAAAAATGGTGAAAATATGGATGTCAATGTTGTTTCACATGATGAAGACCATATTGAAGTTGAATAAGGGCATACCTATGGTGAACATGGAAAAGATACATTTGATATGTCAATTCTCAGTGGGTATCAGTGGGTATTAACCAATGGATATTGATTACATTAGCTATGGAAGTTGCCTTGATAATGATGAGTACGCTAATGGAGACGAGTTTGATAATGTGGATTTTGGGTATGGAAGTTTTCAATGTTAAAAAATTCAAAGTTGATATTGATTATTATTTAAAGATGTCATTAATGTCAAAAGAATTTGTCAACATTGAATTCAAAGAATTCAAAGTAGCAACATATTTCAATTTTAGGTGTAAAAAAGTTACTCTAAGTAGATTAAAGTATGATCTATTGAAGGATGTAAGTAAGATTTATCTACATCATATAAAAGTAATAATAGATGTTTCAAAATTGAGATATACAGAATCAAGTACATGTTTCATAACTAACAAGATGAAAATGTTATCGAGAAAGTTCTTGAGTAAACACTTCAAAGAATTTCTAAAATAGCCTAGCATAATTACTGCTCAATTGATTGAAGAATGTGGTGAAAAGTAGAGTATATTTGTGAACTTTAGTATATGCAGGAGTATTAAGAGGAAGTTAAGGAAGAAGAGAGTCTTAAATTATGCAAGTGAATATTTTAAGCTATAAGGTTATATCCATGAGCTAAAAGTTAGTAATATTGGATATACTATAGAACTACAACTCTCAAGGAATAATAAATATCAATGTTGCAATTCAAGAGGTTATAAATTTTTTATATAATCATGAAAGAAAAATCGAGACATTTGAGGTTCATACTTGGGATTGATAGTTAATTTTTGAAGACACAATTCTAAGGGCAACTACTAATGTTGTTGGAGAGGATGGAGATGAAGGGACTTCTCCTATAGGGGAGAGGTTGGTTTAATATATATTTTAGTATAATTTGCTATAATACTACCTTATGTTACTTAAATTTTGACTTAAGTTGATTGACTCGAGTGTCTTTAGGGATTAATAATAGAAGTTGAAGTTACATTACCAAATGTAACTTACAAAATTTATGTTAGACATAGTTATAATACCTGGTATGGACATTTAAATGAAAAAGCTTAAGAATGCAATTTTTAAGCAAGTGTATGATCAATATATGTTGAATACTTCTATGAGTAGCTAAAGATATCCAAATTAATTAAACATGGGTTTGTTTAAGCTTTGTTTGAATATCTAAAGGATAATTGGACAAGGTTATACTAGTCGTTTGAGTGAAAGTGTTCAATTGTTGATGACAAGATGTGTGGGGACTTTTAATGAATGGATCTTGTTAGTTAGGGACATGCAATGATTAGTAAGCTAGAAAACTTAAGGACCATAATTATAAGGAGACATGCTAGAAAAAGGGTTTATACATATGGATGAAAGACATATATCGCCCCTATAATTGTTAAGAAGCTATAAAAAACAAGAAAGAGGCAATGCAACAGAGTATTATATGGAATGGAGATAGCACACATGATGTTACTTTAGGGGATGGAAAGCATACTATCAGACTAGGAAGAGATTATTCTTATAGTTGTAGAGTATGAGACCTATATAATAAATAAGTGGGTATGATAAAGTGATGTAGCTTGTTAAAGGAGTAATCTTTTAGCTAACTAAGGAGTATGAGTAGATTAATCCACCAGCAATAAGGGTGAAGCTAGGAAGGCCAAAAAGATAAGAAGGAGAGGAAAAAATAAAGCCAAAGGAGGTACAAAATGCAAATAAGATCATAATTCCTAGAAGAGTAAAGTGAAAACAATATAGGAAACATTGAACTTCCAGACACAATAATCAAAGGTACGTGAAAGACAATCTAAAATACCCTAATGAATAACTTATCAATGTAAGAAATTTTAAGTTTAGTTATAATTTAAATTTAATTATGACATGTAACTATAAAATGTTAACATGATATGTATTGTTTTTTACATCTCGACAACAGTAATTACAGGAGGCAACTTGGAGGACCGATAGCTGGATGACCAAAAATAAAATAGACATCTTTATAGTTATTTACATATTATGACCTTCACTTTACATTAAATATGTTTCTTAAATTGATTATAAGTAAATTTTATTTCGCAAACTAGCATTCATAATGAAGCATTAACTAATGAAGAATGTATACTTAGTCAAAAATGTATAAATGTGAGTTTAATATATACTTACCTACCTATTTTTATTGTTTATATTAAACTAATCCATAAAAAGCAAAGTGACACATTCATAGGTTGGTAACTCCACACATGCAAATAAAAGGAAATATGGATATATTAATCTTAGATCTTTTAAATTATCCTTTGAACCAAGAAGTAATAGGTTTAAAGGAAAATCTAGCATTACTTCAAGACAATTACAAACTATAAAAACAAACAGGAGAGCAACAATACATCACGGTGGCAATATGGACAGTGTACGGCTCACGTATGTTTCAATAGTATCATCAAATCACCAAAAAGCCGGGGAAAAAAAAAGAAGAAAACTAGGGGTAGGGCCGAAAGACAGAGAGAATTGGTTATGTTTAAAAGCTCTGATACCAATAGAAAATTAGAGTTTAAATTAAATTTTGTAAAAATTTTAATGCCGAAAACGCCGCTTTACGAAATATGTTAAAGTATTTGCTACATATTAGAAGATTACACCCGGAGGTCCACGATGAAAGATCGATCATCATCCAATATGGAAAAACAAAGGATCCCCTTCATTACACTCCAAAGAATCATAGAATGTGCCGAAATGAGGTCAAGAAAAGAAAAAAAAAAAAAGGGAGATTTGACCACTACAGTAGCATACGGTTGCCCTGTTGTGACATGGAACTTTGCGGGGGACTGAAAAAAGGATCGACAAATGGATTGGAAGAAGACATCATTGGCTGCATTTGTTGAGGATATTGAGGTTGATATTGGTAAGGCACCATCATCATTGCCTGTTGTTGTTGTTGCATCATTTGCTGCTGCTGGAACTGTTGCTGCTGCTGAGCCATCATTGTCATTTGCACGTTTGTTGGAGGAGCTACGCCGTAGGACATCATTAATAGATCTTGTTGCTGTTCAAATGGATTCTGAGCAACCATTCCACCATATCCATACCCTGCATTCTGGAACTGCAGTTGTCTTCTTGCACCTTCATCTTCATACAAGCTATCAAGTAGTAGCCGATCGAACCCCCCACCCTGAAACAAGAACCAAGAGGAAAAAGGCACAAATCAATACCAATGCATATGCAGCTCTTTTGATACTTGTCATACTCCACTTTTCTCCAAAATGGAGAAAATAAAGGAATGGAGAAGCAAGTGAAAAAAGCAAACTAACCAATTTGGTTTCTGCTGGTTTGCTTGTATTGTTGCTTGGCGTGGTCACGAGTGCCAACTCCCACCCTGTTGCATTTGGCTTGCCAAGTTCGGTCAAAGCTAGAGATGAAGACGCATTTTCACTACCTGCATTAACACCAAAAGGGGAAAAGATTGTCACTTTACCTGTCATACATTCAATCTACAAGACATCATTTGGTGAAAATATAAATCCAATTTTGGCGAATTTCAAGCAAATTTTGACTTTGGTGTTAAACTCAGGTGGATTATAAGTTATGCCCTGTCTTACCAGGTGGAATAATTGCGAGAGCCAGAGCATTGCTTTGCTCTAGTTCTGCAGCTTTTGGATTAATCTCGTTCAAACCCTGCATCAAAACGGGAAGAAACTCGTATAAACAAATTTTCTATTGCATGGTGAGGCAAGTCATTTAAGTCTCGTTGCAGAAACTGGATTCATAGTTGCTTGATCTGAAGGGATTTACTACCTTTTCAAGGAATATTAATTTCACATCACAGAGAGTTTTATCTTTATAAGTGATAGCAAACTGAGGTAGAAAGCAAAATAATAGAGAAGAAAAAGGCTTAAACTAAATGGAGAGTTACAAATCTAGAGAACCTTAAAAGATGAATACAAAACAGAAATTAAATTTACCAGCAGATCGGTTTCATCAGTAGATATCAACGGCGGAGGTTCAACAATCTCTTCTTGTGGTGAAGCTTCTTCCTCTATAACTTTTTCTTGTTCATTCTCTTCAACTTTTTCAGCTTCTTCTTTTACAGGCTCTTGAGATTCTTCATGCTTATCTGGCCGTTCTGGTGTCCCTTCATTCTCCTGTTGATGAAATAGGCCATTTGTCAACAAAACTGAAATTGTACAGCCTAGCCATATATCAAGAAATTTCAAAGAAATGAAGGCCTGAGTTTGACTTATAAACACAGAGCTTCTTTTCCTTGCAAAACACAAAACTTAAGCTAAAAAACAAAACAAATGACTACCAATACAAGTATATTAAAAGCCTTCAATCACGTTAACATGTCTCACCAATCTCTTGTGATTAGAACCTGCCCGAGGTGCTTCCTTAATGTATTCCTCCATTGTTGCAAGAAAAGATGCTGGAGGCTGTATGAACAAAGTAAGATCCATTTGCGGGATAAACAGTGAATAGCATGTAGCAGTTTAATGCAAAAAATAACCTGTCTGAGTATCGGAAAGTGGAAGCTCCTAGCAAGGTCCAAACTTTTGCTGTAGTCATAAAATTCAGCAAGATTTTCGGCCTTAATTGAAAAAAAAAAAAAAGTCAATAATGAGAGCATCATGAAATGTGCTTGTCCTTATTAATTAGCAAATAAGAGAAAATTGGTTGGGGACAGTAAATGAGAATAGGAAAGCAGTAGTGTAGCTCTAAAACCTGTTGCCCAGCCCTTTTATAGATATTAAGAGCTTTTACTGCATCGTGTCTCGACATATCGAAGAACTGCACAAGAAAACAAAAACGTTTGAGATTTGCATCATTTAGTAGAAAGACATTAGTTGAAAGTAGGAGTATTACCATGTCAACAAGATTGATAATTCCATCGTTGACGGAACAATATATTTTAAAGCTTTCTTTCAAGACCTAACCATCATAAGAAGGACAATGGTAAGTTGTTAATGTAGAAGTAACATAAGAAGTGGTAATATGAGTCAGCAAAGCCTAAAATAATAAGATGGACAAGCAGGTCAGCGTGGTGGCGGTGCATACCAGGGCCAGGCCGTACTGTATGAGATAATTGCAATAAGCTGCTCCTTCAGGCTGAAGAACAAATAGAAGGAGAGTAATACATGAAATGAGATCTTCAGTCTGTCGTAGAAATAGTAGCTTACCTGACAGCCAATTAGGCGATAAAGAAGCTTCTGCAATGCCGGGAGCTGATCCAGGAGCTCTTCCCTACCCAAAACTCGGGTCCTGATATGCCCCTGTTACAGCTAAGGAATATGTAATGCTCTGCAGATTTCATATATATATATATATATAAACTCAACAAAACCACTATAGTAAACCTTGTATGGTGCAGACAATGCTCTAGTCATGCGCTCAGCCTCAATGTCGTATCTCAATGACCTATAACACTCGAGTCTTTCTTCCAGGAAAAGAGCATATGCTCGAACCCATGCAGAGCAATCCCAGGCTGTGTATGGAAAAACCCGTCTAAAACATTCCAGATCCAAAGCATATTGACATCAACTCGGGATAAAAGTTCTGTCAAGAAAGCTACACACCCGTAGGGCTTGAATCATCTTTGAAATTCGATATTTGAAGAATATTTCCTCTGTGTGAATAATTCATCAGTTCCTCCCGAAAGCTAGGATCTCCCTCTCTCAAGGTCCTGTGAATGACTATCAATGTCTTCACCGCAACCTGTAAGATTTTGCAATCCAAATGTCATTCAATTATCTGAGATGGCAAAAATCACATGGTAACATGCTGTCCACAATGGCAAGGTAGATATATTATCCTAGCAACACTAGTCGGGAATCATGTCTTACAAATTCATTCATCCAACGGGTAACCAACTGATCATCACCCATCTTCTGTCTGAGAAGGAAAATGATTTAATGGGTTCTATTTTCCTACCTTTTAGAGTTCATTACCCTTCCTTTCTTTAGTTTTGGTCCATTTGTACAGTTCGTCACAAAAATGTATTGCCCACTTGAGAAGTAATTATTTTTAACTTAATCTATCAAAGGTCTCGTCCACACGTGTGTGATTCAGCTTTTGGGAAATGAAGAAACACAGTTTGAAAAGAGGAAACAAAATGACAGATTGAGACGTTGAAGATTTTTGGAGCAAAGAAAATTACAATCCAACTTCTTGTCTTAGCTAATCTCTTGGCAAGCGCGTGAATGCAGTAAGCCACATCTGCCCGTGGACGAATTACTGAAGTTGCAGAAAGGATTCCTATGAATCAACCCACAAGAGAGAAACCAAAGCATGAGACAGCTAGACAAATGATGCATAACACAACTTGGATTACACAATAAGAAACAGATATCTACGTTCTAATTCCTCCCCTACTGCACCTCGTATAGCTCCATCAAAATTTTCAGACAACCTGGGCATTGAAACAATATTGTTTCCATGCGGATCAACCTCCTCAATCAATCCAATATCACGTATTACAGCTAAAACTAACCACACACACACACGCACATACATCTATTTAGTTTACACAATATAGAATCTAAATGTAGCGAATGACGATGTAAACTCACTTCGAACATAGCGTTCTTTAGGAGGAGATTCGACGTGATTTGTGGCCTTAACAATGGCTATATCCAATTCCTGTGCATTCAAAAAAGCGCAAAAAAGAAAATAAACTAACAACACAGTCAGGTGCATTAGATAGACAGAAATAAAAATGCAAAATAAGAGAAAGACATCACCTTGAATTCACTGTTGACCTTGGCGAGGCCAACTTTTGTAGAATCTTTGAGCGCATCATAAGCTTTCCTGAAGCTGCTAAACGTTCCCATTGCAATCAATATTGCAATGGTTCTTTTGTATATCAGCACAAATTATATCCAAGAAAAACCAGAAAACCAAATGTGTTACACCAACAGGTACGAATGGATTGAATCAAATGAGAGATACGTATTTGGTGTTTGGTTTTTTCTTTTTTCTCTGGAAACGTGTTCCCAACGAGAAAAGGGAAAAAAC
>JAOQMM010000172.1:9970782-9985458 GCA_027563515.1 Erythroxylum platyclados | reverse complement strand
AGTCAATATAAGCATCTCATTAATTAATTTGGTGAGGTGAGGGATAAGTTAGGAAAATATAAAGCTACCATGTCTAGATTATGACAACATATCTGTATATACTAAAATGGATGACTTTAAGGTCTACAATGAGATTGAGAGTACTATCAACTACTTGAGGGAGGATGGAGAATATATGTCTGGAAGTGAAGAGGACGTGGATGATGATATGCCTAACTTAGAGGATACTAGTGATGATAATTGCATTGAGAGGCTCGAAAGGAGAAGGATATTGGTCACTAGGAGGGAATTGAGTATGTGGAGAGGATGGCATGAGTGAATAGTGGGACAATCTCCTCCATAAAAGGTGTTCCATCAAAAAATGAGTGAGTAGTATGATCATATATAGAGGCAGGTGTGCAAATACATCTAGTGTGGAGTTAGTGGAGAAGTTGAGACTACCAATTCAAAATACTATAAACTTTATAAAATAAAATGACTGAATAAGAGTGAGCAAGTTAAGGTAACAAAGCAAGTTTATAGAGATCAACTCTAGATTTATGAAAGAGGAGGAGAGCTTAAGGGGAAAGAAATGAGAGCAAACACTTGAGATTAATTCATGCCTTTTGGGCAAAATGAAAATAAGAGAAAAACCAGAGAGGAAAAGAGTGAATTTAATAGCGAGAATGGGGGATACAAGAGATGCATTTTTGGTCAAGCATCAAATTTTTTTTTTATTTTGTAGATGAAAGTACTAATTTGACGAGAAATCATTTTGAGGAGAGAAAAATTGATGGAAATTAAGATTGATTCAAGTTATACAAGCAACTATACAAGGAAAGCATAAAGAGGGCCTTGGATAACTTACCAAAGGATCAAGTCAAGTGTCTAAAAAAGTTGAAGATCTAGTAATGAACATTGGATGACCATTGATAAAGAGTAAAAGAAAGAAGGTTAAAGAAGCTCTCAATTACTTAATGGTGGAACTTTAAGCAAGAAATAAAACTTTGTTACTTAAAGGGATTAAAGTTAAGACTGTGTTGTTGATTCAAGTGAAGGAGCAAACTTTTAGAAAAGGGTTACAAAACATAACTTACGCTAGAATCATAAGTAAATTAGTGTTGGTTATTGGAAAAACATAAACAAATCAACACTGAAGTCGAATTCGTAACCAATACTGAACTCATTATTTTGATACCTACTTAGAGTTCCAAACCAAAATTGGTGCTGACTTTAGAAGCTAGATCGGAGTTGGACTCTTGATTTTTGTTAATCATTAATCTTCAAACATCTATTAGATAAGGACTGATTTATCTTTTAAATTCATTTGTTCCCTCATTAGATTATGTTAGAGTTAATACTTTCCTTTAGGACTGTTTTTTTTATAGCATTTTTATGTTCTTAGAGTTTTATGCCTATATAAGACTATATTATGGATGTAAAGGAGGAGCTTATGTTTTTATTAAATAAAATTATTTGGGAGAGGTTTCATCCTTGCTTTTCAAGAAACTCTTGTTTTAGGTTCTTTAATATCTAACAATCTAATCTAGCTTACTAGTGGCAATCAATTTTAGAATCTTATCACTCTCAATCTTTCTCTTTTAAAGTATGGAAATTCATATTATTATTTTGTATTATTGTGTTCAAATTCTTGAGTTAAACTTTATTTTGATATAACGATCTTTGACCATATCATATAGATATCAAATCTCACTAGTCATATTGGTAAGAGTTATATCATTGCATGTTTAGTAAATATTATATAATTAAATAACTATCGTCTATACAAAGGGGAAAACCATACACATTTCAATTCATTTTAACTAATTATTTAAGATTTTGTTTAATATAAAATCACATCATGTAAGGGTCATTTCTCTTCATTTAAATGAAATCATTTTATTTATGTGAACTTGTTAGATGTGAAACCTATAATTATTAAATATATTGAGAAAGAAAACAAACTAAGAGAAATAAAACGCTGAACTTTTATTATTTTGAAATTTGATACAATTACTCACAACAAGAACCTCCTCTATTTACAAAGCTAAAACCAATGAATAAATGCTTAAATCTTGGAACTGTAACCACTAACTTGTAAAAAAGTGCTCATATGTGAAAAAGACATACAATAAACTTTAATAGAGTCATCTAAAGCTACATTTTATCCTATAGATTAGACAAAATCAAAGCAAACTAAATCCATAAAAATGAACTCCTATTGACGTAAGCAACCAAAAAATTAAGTAGATATTTCCAATAATCCCTTTTTAGAATGAAAGTTTTCAAACATTCAATTTAATAAGTCTTATCAAGTGCATAAACTCCAAGCATATTCCCTAGATTATAAAATATAGGCAAATTCAATAACTTAAAATTATGAAAGTAATTTGATCTCCAATCTTATAGTAGAAATGATCAATGAATATATCTCTAGTGAGGTCTTTTAGAAAGTGAAACTTCAAATTTATGTGTTTGCTTCTTTCATAAAGAATAAGATTCTTAAAGAGTTTAATGGAATAACTATTGTCACAATAAATTGGAGTAGTTTCCTCTTGCTTGAAATGCAACTCTTTAAATATTTTCCTCAACAAACTTACTTGATAGGTGCAGACTATTGTAGCCAAAAACTCTTACTTATTAACAAAGTGATAATAGCTTGCTTTTTCAAAGAAAATGAAACAACTCTCAAACGAAGCATGAATACAAATCTTGAGTTGCTTTTTCAATCATCCTTATCTTTAGAAGAATAATTATATATAAAGCTAAATGAATATACAAATGTGCATTTTTACCCTAAGTTTTTATTAAAATATAAGTTAGACCTTAACTTTTTAGATCGTTTAAAATAAACCTTAACTTTTACAAAATGTTCAAATTAACTCTTAGGATTTAATTTGAACGGAGTTAAATCCTCATATATTATGTGTCACGCCAATGTTGATGTGATACGACTATTAAGCTACATATTTGTTATGTGAGATAGTATGATCTATTATTTAAAATAATATTAAATTAATTTAAACATTTTTCTTTAGTTCATCCTTTTCTTTGCAACATTTTATTAGGTTTTTACCTTAACATTGGTACAACCTCTACCTTCTTAACCAACCAAGTCTCTAAAGTCATTAACTTTTGCTTATACTCAAAATAGTCATTATTAATAACTAAGACTCCAGTTTTTGTTCCTTCTCTCCACTATTCAGTCTCTGCTCCTACTTCATATTAGATGACTTTATCGGAGGTTACACCATCTTTGAGTAAGTAGATGGACCTCCTATTAACTTATTAGAATTTGAGTCACCTACATAAAGCAAGGAAACCATTGCAAAGGTAATGTTTTTCTCCATCAATTTGTTATTGGCTTGTTTACATTGTTCTATTATGGCATTATACTTGTTACTTGTAGTTGCTTTGCTCAAGCCATACCTTTAACCAATTGCCTCTTTAATAAGTTGTGAAGGACTTCCTTTTATGTCAATGGTGACTAACTTGTTCATAGCTTTCATTTTAAGGGAAGTTTTATCATAACAGAAATTAGTAAACACTTTAGGAATGAAGAGCAAAAGAAAGAATGAAAAATGAAGCCTAATTAAGAGATAATGAAATGATATAAGTGTACATGACCAAAGAGGAAATTTGATTCCAAAATGAGATGCTAAAACGAAGTGATTCAAGAAAAGGAAAGAAGAAAAAACCATCAGAAGGATATTAGTGTCCTTTCTAACCTCACACCTAGCATTTTACATAAACACTTTTAGATTACACATAATATAACAACTTATGAAATTAACAATCAATATAAAGAATTGGTCCTAAACTCAAGATAGGTAATTTAACTTTTCAACTCCTTAGTATGTTTAACGCAAGGTAACTCTGTTATGGCAATTATCCCCAACTCACTAGACAATTTTGCTGATTGAATCCTATTTAGAGGACGACCTTGCGAAGTATTAATATGTATTGACAACTTGCTGTTCATTACAACATTCATTCGTTGCAACTCACAACCTCTAGTTATACCTCTACTTCTTTTTCTGATGTTGGTATTGGAACCTAACAATAAATTAATAATGATAAGTAAAAACACATTAAATAGGTAAATATATATTTGAGCATAAGTCTATTTGTATGTGTTAAAGATTAACAAACTTGCAGATCCCTCTGTACTAGTTGAGGTAGATAGAGGTTATTGCTGACTTGTTTTATTGGTGGATGAGGTTGATTGTTGTTGTTGGCTAGGAACTGATTGATCTGGTTGTTGTTAGGTAGGAACAATTTTGATACTTGTCACCTTATTCCCTTTGTTTTTACCAGGTGCCATAATATTGGATATCTATAACTAAAGCATCAACAATCTATATTAACATAACTCAATCATCAACAATCCCCATTAACATAACTCAAACATCAACAATACGCATTAACATAACTCAAACATCAACAATCCGTATCAACATAACTTAATCATCTACAATCTACATTAACATAACTCAAACATCAACAATACGTATTAACATAACTCAAACATTAACGATCCGCATGAGCATAACTCAAACACCAACAATTAGCATGAACATAACTCAAACATCAACATTTCGCATTAATATAACACAAACATCAATGGTTCATATGAACATAACTCAATCATCAATAATCCACATTAACATAACTCAAGTCAATAATATGCATTAATATAACTCAAACATCAATAATCCGCATGAACATAACTCAATCATTGACCATCCGCATTAACATAACTCAAACATTAACAATACGCATTAATATAAATGTTACCAACATTACATTTCAAACAATACAAAGAATACTTTTATTACCTTTAATTATCATGATCAAAATCTTGAAAATCATCACCATTAATTACATTATGAGTTGACTCTTCATCACTATTATATTCGCCCAAAATATCATCATTATCATATAATTCATCATCAATATAATCGTCATCTCTTTCTACGACAAGATTGACTTTTACTTCATTTTCTTCTAGTATATTAGGATCAACATCTCTCTTATGGAATGATGATGTATTTGCATCTTCTATTTATAGGGCTCCACTATTCAACTCCAATTCAATCTCTTGATATGCTTCATCACCATCTTCACTCAATAAACCATTTTCCCTTTCACAAAAATCAAAGGGATTTCGATGTTGAAACTTTTGAACAACTTTTCAATTGTTGCCCAATACGGTGTTATTGAGGTAGAATACTTGTTTCACTTGACTTGCAAGCACAAAAGGGTCATTATTATACCATGTGTTACTAATATTGATGCTAGTAATATTGTCATTCACTTTTTTGCCACCAAGATTAAACCATTTGCATTTAAATAGAACAACCTTTTTATCCTTGATGTAATACAACTTTATTATTTCTGAGATGACACTGTATAAGTTTATAAAATCGTCGTCATGTTGTCCTTTAACAACAACCCCACAATTTTGGCTTCTAAGTCGACTGTCTCGATCTTTTATACGAAATCTAAGTCCATTAACATTACAACTTATATGTATTTTTTCACACATATGAGGCTCATATGCCAAAGCATATAATGTTGTTGTTACCTCTTGCAATTTACGGTTATGTAACCTTATCATCTTAGGACAAAATATAATTAAAATTTTAATCTAACCCACAAATTGCCATAAGTTTATAATGTTCCATCAAGAACTTACTCGAGTCCTAAACCATGATGGGAACTTAATCTTATATCGCTAAAAAAAATAGCTAAATGTACACTTTGTTGTAGAGAGTAGTTTAGTATGAGCTACGATAGATGATTGTTAAAAAAGTAAATGAAATTTAGATTTGAACATGAAAGTTTTTCAAATTCATGATGTCGTGCACATTATTCCTTTTACAATATTAGTAAGTTGTCCAATTAATTTTTGTTCTAGTTATTTGTCCAAATTTATGAAATAAATACAATAATAGGACAAATGAACGTTTCCCTAAAGCATATAGACTCATAAGCCTATTATAATGATTTCACTTCATTCCAATTCTATATTAAAAAAAACCATATATTATATCTGCTTGTCTTGAGCTTGTTCTAACATTTAGTGAGAAAAATGTGACTTGTTATCACTACTTAGATATAGATATGAAATATGTATAAATCTCCTTTTTTGCTTTATTTTTCCTTATAAAATATAGGAGCTACAAAATTTAATACACTCGCAAAGGATCATTTATAAAATTATTAATTAAACTAATAAAGTTATACTTTTATTACTAATAATAATTAAATATTTAATAAAATTTAGATATAATTAATTTAGCAAACAACTTTATTTAATTTCTTATGCAATATTTAATAACAAATATTAGTAAAAATTATTATATTTTATTAAAATAAAATCAAAATTTTATTTTCAAAAAATTATCTTTTGAAATTTATGTATTTTGAAAAATTTAAAATTTAAAATACACTTATTAAATGAGTACAAGAAAATATTTTATTTTTGAAACAAAATCATAAAATTAAAATAAATCAAATAATTAATTTTTCTTAGTCATAGTTATTATTAATAATTAATATTAAATAATTAATAAAATGTATTTAATTAATTGTAAATAAGATTATAATAAAAAGAAAATATAAAATAGAACTAATTTTTGTAATTTCATAAGTTATACAATCTGGAGGAAAACAAGCAAACTTTTATTATTGAATTTAAAAATAAAAAATAAAAAATAAACATACTCTAAATTAGGCATGCCTTAATATAGTAGGAGCGGCTGCCCCACTAGGGGTTAAGAAAAATATAACCATGTTATTATTATTATTATTTATAGTACGTTAAAAATTTGCGTCGATTGAACTTTTAAATCTGGTTTGACCACCTCAGTGTCAGTGAAAGCCTTGATAAATGATAGTGATACTTGGGCAAAGGATGGTGGCATCAGGTTTGGCATCAAGGAGGCCCCAAACTAGATTTTAAAGTAACAAGAGGAGATATATTTATACTTAACTCCCAAAAAAAAAAATATATATATATATATAGAGGAAAAATGAACCCATCCGTTACTTCTTTGGCAGTCACAGTCAGTCGCACAACTCGTTGCAAAAACCTTCGTTTGCCCTAAAGAAGCAAACACCTACAAATACAAAAACAAACCCACGGCTACTCTCTCATGGCCACTGAAGAAGCAGAGACCTTCTCTCTCAACGCTTCTGCTGTTCCTCCAGAGTCCCAAAACTCGCCTCAAATCCCCAATCTCCAAGATGCCCACCCCCAATCTAACCAAAACCCTCTCGAACCTGACCCGTTAACCCTAAATCCCGATACCGACTCCGCTTCTGCGGCCAAACCCACCACCTCCACCACCAAGTGGCCTGGATGGCCCGGAGATTGCGTGTTCAGATTGATAGTGCCGGTGCTCAAGGTGGGCAGCATTATTGGGCGCAAAGGCGACTTAATCAGAAAGATGTGCGACGAAACTCGAGCTCGCATTCGTGTTCTTGACGCTCCTGTTGGCACTCCTGATCGTATTGTATGTTTTCTGCCAGCGTTGTTATACTGCTTCGTAATTGATTCTTTTGTTTCTTTTTTCCGAATTTCAGTGGTTGTTTATCAGGTTGGATATGCCCTTTTCTTGGTTTTCTCTTTCTCTCTCTCTCTCTCTCTCTTTTCCCTGTAATGCTCGAATTTTAAGTCTTGGGCAAAAGAATGAATGCACTCGAGCTTTATTTGAGCTGAATACGCGAGAATTTAAAAAACTATTGTTGCTTTAGGTATTGATATCTGGAAAGGAAGAACCAGAGGCATCACTATCTCCTGCAATGGATGCTGCGATAAGAGTTTTCAAACGGGTTTCTGGATTGCCAGAAGGTGATGTTATTGCATCTGGAGCTGCTGGAATTGCATTTTCGTCTATTCGGTTTTTGGTGGCATCCACACAGGCTATTAATTTGATTGGAAAGCAAGGCTCCTTAATCAAATCAATCCAGGAGAAAACTGGTGCATCTGTCAGGGTATTGTCAGAAGGTACACATTATATATTCTATAGTGAACCATGATTCAGTTTCGAGTTTAGAACTTAGCTTAATCAATAATCTTAGAGGTTGCTAAGTCTTGTATTTAGAATGTTGCTTTTTTTTTTTTTGTCCTCTGTGGTCTTGAAAAGAAAATTTTATGGTCGTCTATGTGGTTGAAGCTGATTTTGCTGCTTTTTGGGAGCTTAAAATGCATCTAAAGCCAATGACATTATGTTGTTATTCACGTAGTCTTGAATCTTTATCTACAAAGTTTTCTATAAGAACTACCAAGTTTTAAATATTATTGTAAACTTCTTCTTCTTGATAACTCATATGGATTCCTAAGTATGTGTTTTAGCTGTGTGAATATGCTAGATTCCCCATCAAGTTAAAAAATATCTTGCCAACAAGGCAGTAGAGGATCTATCAACCAAATTTTTAAAAAGCATAGTGAGATAGGTGTCTGTGAATAGTGTAAAATGTTCACTTGGACTTGTGGTTGCAAAATTCCCTATGTGAAGTCTTGAACATTACATATTTGGCAATGGCAGTGATTCTGACCTTCAATAAATTTCACTTGAAAATAATCTTCAAAGCTTTTTCTCTAGTTCAATTGTATTCTCAACTTCTATAAATTGATCATCAAAGTCTTATTTAAGTTATCTATACCAAAGAAATCATTTTTTAAACATAATGTTGCTCCTCTTTTATTGATGAGGAAGGATTTTGGAATAATGAACATGAACTCCATTATGATGCTTGAGACCTTGTTTGTGGTAGGTTGTGATGCAAAAGAGCTTAAAGTTTATAAAAGAAAAAAAAGAGGGAAATTACTCAATCAAAGCTTTAACTTGGTATAATGAAGAGTGGGAGTGGATGTGATATCAAGGACAACGAAAGGTTGCAATTTACTTTATCTTAACTTTTTCTTATTAGATAGGGAGTAATAATAAGCTAGACATATTGTCTTAGTTTGTTTAGAACTTAAGATTATTTAAGAATAGAGAATCCTTGTTAGAGTATGATTCAATTGTATTTTGGATGTCTTAGTTGATAATCCCTTTATTATTAGAATAGGTTTCTAAAAAATTTTCTACATATATATGTACTCAACTTCTCAATAAAAAATTTGAATTTTCTTTGTAAACTTGAGTTTTAAACTAGGGAGTTTGATGCTTTCTCTAAGAACAATTCGTAGGCTCTAAGATTGATTCTTAGTTTCCTACCTTCCATTGCTTGTTTCTTCACTTAAATTCAAGCACTTATACCCTAAATTTCTAACAACCAAAAACTATAATTTCAGCCATATCAAACCTGAGATTTTAGCAGTCAAATTTTATAACTTTTGTGAGTTCTAGCTACTAGTTTGATATAGGCCTTTGAAGAAATCAAGAAAAGGATGATCAATCTCTTGTTTTGCAACTTCTATATTTTTCTAAACTATTTGAAGTTGCATTTGACGCATCTCATGTGTGAATTAGAGGTATGCTCAACCAAGAGAGACAAGGATATTCAACTTATCACAAAATTTTATGTATTGATATGTTCTCTTTACAATTGGCGTTAAAAGGCATGACTCATAAGCTGCTTTTTTTGGAACAATTTAACTTTGGTATTGAATATCGGGCATGACTTGAGTTAAGGCAGCTGATGCATTAAGTACAAGAGCCATTTCCTTAACACTTAGGCACTAAAAGTTATGGGGTTTGGACAACTTAAAAAAATATGTTTCAGATTGAGATTTTGGGATAATTTATTTGAACATTATAGCTAGATAAAGGGACAACCATTTCCATTTTGTAATCTACAATCACTTATCTTTTTAGAGGGAATCGACTTTGCCTACCCGATACTTTTATAAGGGAACATGTGATTTGGGAATTACATGGAGGAGTAGTAGCAAGCCACTTTGGAAGAAATAAAACAATAGCAATGACTGAAGACCACTTTTATTGGCCATCTTTAAAGCGAGACGTGTTTAAGGTCATTTGATAGTGTTAAACATGCAGCTAAAGGAAAGAAGCAAAATTCTGGACTATACACACTACTACTTTTTCCTCATGAACTATGACAGGACATAAGTATGTATTTTGTCTTGGGAGTGCCTAAATCTATAAGAGGTTATGATTAATTTTTTTTGCTGTTGGATGGGTTTTTAAAGACGAGTCATTTAATTCCATGTTCCAATATTTATGATGTTGTTCATATTGCTTAACTCTTCTTGGAAGAGGTTGAACGTCTCCATGGATTATCTTTAACCATTGTCTTTGATCGCGATGTGAAATAATGAGTTATTTTTGGAGAAATCTGTGGAAACATTGACCATTAAGCTTTAGTTTTTAAGTTTCTTTCATCCACAATTCAATGGGAAAATGTAGGTGATGAATCGAAGCTTGGGGTACTTGTTGAGGTGCTTGGTGGACGATAGTGTGAACAATTGGGATCTAATTCTTCCTATGACAGAATTTGCATACAATAGTTCTATAAATAGGTTAATTGATTAGAGTCCTTTTGAGATAGTTTCTATAATTCAACCAAGGAAGCCTATTGATCTGGTCCACTTACCACAAACAACTTAGTGTTGATGCTGAAAGTTTTGCATAACACAAGAGGGATTGGTACAACGAAGGATAGCTAGCAACTTGACTTAGATGATCAACATCGTCTATTGTTGGAATTCAATGAAAGAGACATGATGATAATAAGAATTCATTTATAGCATTTTACAAAAAGCAAATATAAGATGTTTTATTTAAGGAGTGTTTGACCTTATAAGATCCTCAGGAATATAAGTGCTAATGTTGATGTTTTGGAATTACCAAGTGAGATGAGAAGTGTGTATGATATGTATTTTTGTGAAAGATCTAGTCATGGGTTGACTTATAGGAAAATCTTCTTTTCCTTTGTTGAAGTTCTTCCCCCTCCTTGACTATATGGTTATTGTTGACAAGCTTTTTGTCAACTTTTTTTAAGGGAAATTTTGACCGCATTCTTATTCATTGTAATGCCCTTTAGATAGACTGAACACATAAAGTTTTCGGGAACTAAAATAGAATAGGAATTTGCTAACTTATTCTCCTACTAAAAATAGACACATGAAAATAATAAACTTATTAAATAAGCTAACTACTGCGAAAATAAGATAATTACCACAGAAATATAAGATAACTACTGTAGAAACATAAGATAACTTCCTAATCAGCTGCTACCATTAGTTTCTAACTGCGCTCCTTGTATATTTCGACCTTAAGAATGAATCGTGCATATCAAACTGGTCCTATCTTCAATGTTGCAAACTTAACTATTTATCATGAATATGATGTTACATAGTCTCCTATTGAAGATGTGACAATTTTAACCATTCATCTTAAAAAGAAGATAAGAGAATGTTCTTGATGTACAAATTGTGGCTATAAGAGTTGGTGGATATTGGCAATTTCTTGTCAAGTGGAAAGGAAGATTAACTTTTGATATTACTTGAATTTTAGAATTTGAATTTTAGAAGTTGAATACAAACTTGTATGATTAATAAGTCACATTTTACAGAGGAAGATTTGGCTTTAAGATTCTTTAAGATTCTTAAAGTGATAATTTCTTTAAGATTCTTGGGCTTTCTGAGTAATTCCTAATTTCCTATCCTCTGTTGCTTGTTTCCTTACTAAAATTCTAGCAGTCGTAACCTGAATTTGTAGCAACCAAAAACCTAAAATTTAATCCATATCAAACCTGAAATTCTAGCAGTCAGACTGTAAGTTTTGTGAATTCTTGTTACTCAAAACATCTCTTATAGACGTCCTATATCAAGTTGTTGTTGCATTTCTTGTTGCCGTGTTTATAGTTGTTAAGTTCCAATCTAGTATGGGTCTTTGATTTGTAAATGATAAGAAACATATTTAAACAACAAAAGAGGGGAGAAATTGGTATCTTCTGGTTATCTTAACAATCACAAACCATTTTAACCCACCGATTCCTTCCTTATATTGTCAATATGACCATAAAAGGTCACAAGTGTTGGAGATGTATTTTTTTAGTTGCAATACAAGATTTGTTTATTTGTTCATAATGAGCATCTGTATGCATATAATAATCACTTTATGTTTGCTTTTGTGCCTTTTCACGATGTTCCCGCCTTCTTTTCAAATGTAATTAATTAGCTGCCTATTATATAAAGCATAAAAAACGTAAAGAGCAAATTGTGAGTAGTAAAGATTTTCTGCTTAGTGCTTTTCAAACAATGAAGCTTCTACTCTGAATATATCCATGTTCTCTATGAGTGCATTATGATTCTTGTATTCACCCATTCTTCTGGCAGATATCTTCAGCTAAATTTTGTTCGCGGTTTTGGGAACTAATACACTAATCTTCATGCTTCCAGATGAAGTTCCCTTTTATGTTGCTACTGATGAGAGGATTGTTGAATTACAAGGAGAGACATTAAAGGTTCTTAAGGCTCTAGAAGCTATAGTAGGCCACTTAAGAAAATTTTTGGTTGATCACAGTGTTCTTCCTCTTTTTGAAAAGAATGTAAGCCTGGATCTATTTGTGATTGGTAACTTTTCTTTTCCATGTGCTACAGTTCACAAGTTTGCTACATTCATTTGCAGTATAATGCACTAATCTCACAGGAACGTCAAGTGGAGGCCACGGTAGACAATCCATTGCTTAATAGCTCTCAGGGTGGGATAGATACTGATTTTACACTTTCGGCAAAGAGGGAGTCTTTGTTACTTGATCGAGAAACTCAGCTAGTAGAACCACAGATCCCTCCCTCAAGGATATCCGTCTATGGACAGGATCCTAGCTTTCTGTCTTTTCGATCTTCACTATTCAATCATGCTAGTGGTCCCATTGTTACCCAGGTCCAAAGTTTGAGCTTACTTGAAGATAAACTGTTTTCATTTATGGAACATTCTTCTATCCTTGTGTGCTTCATCTTGATACCCTGTTTCTTTGTTTCAACTACTGATCTATATGCATGGTGAAATAAGTAGAAACAGGAAAGGATGACTAGTTTCTGTAGCTCATTGATTTAGAAATTTCATTTGTCTGTTTCCACACTTGAATGCTCATTGTTTCTGGTTGCACTTAAATTGCATAAAGTTAGTATTACTGAAAAAGAACCACTACTTGTAAGCTTGTAATCATTTAATGCACTACTTTTGCACTCCTTTCCCAAATCAACTCTATTTCCACTGTGTTTCTTACTCTTATCGTTATATGATACTTCATTTGAACAGGTGACACAAACTATGCAAGTACCCATTTCATATGCTGAGGACATAATTGGGATTCGGGGAAATAATATTGCATACATTCGTCGTACCAGTGGGGCCTTAATAACTATTCAGGAAACTAGGGGGGTGCCTGATGAGATAACGGTGGAGATCAAAGGGACTGCATCACAGGTACAGGTGGCTCAGCAACTGATTCAGGTAAGACATTGATTGTTGGAAATTTCTTGTTTGCCCATGAAAACTCCTTTTATATTTGTGGTTGTGACTTTGATTTGAGAAATGATCTTTACTTTTCGGTTATTGTTAATCTAACATGTACAGATTATTGTTTAGATGACAAAATGAACCCATCTCTCTCATTTCTTTTGATTTTTTGTGGTGAATATTGGTTTTCTACTCTCATATCGTGAATTCAAACTGCATTGGGAACCAATCTGATTTTTCCTTCCCTAAGTCCTAATAAAGCAAGTCTATCAATCCCCAGTTGCCTCCACCTATTTTATATTCTCCAGCTTTTATCTCTACGCAAATGTGGGCTGTTTATGTGACTAAAAGTACTTTGAATCTCTCTCTTATTTCTTTTGACTTTTGCAGTGAAGTTTGGGTTTGTACTCTCATGTTGTGCATTCAAACTGCATTGAGAACCAATCACATTTTTTCCTTCCTTAAGTCCTAATGAAGCAAGTCCATCAATCCTTAGTTGCCTCCACCTTTTTATTGTCCAGCTTTTATATCTATGCAAATGCGGGGCTTGCCAACCTTACCATCAAATTACCTTTTTAGTCAAATGCACTGCAGATTGGGTTGAACATAGTTGAATTGATTGTTGAAAATGCTTATTTACCTACACATGCATTCTCGCATCTATTACATGTCAACTTGCGGTATGAATCTCAAAATGATCAAAAGTAGAGAATGCTATTCAAAAGAAAAATAAATATGGAGAATGACCTATAAATTGCATCTATCTTTAGGATCCAATTTAGGTTTTTTGGCTGAAACGTGGGATAACAAGATAGCTCTGTGAGATAGGCACAGCTGTTGATTGACTTAACTAGTTAAAAGTTAGCTTTGGAGGAACATGGAACCTAAAGAAAACTCTGGTTTTCTACCTTTCTAGATTTATGCATCTTCTCAGAAGAAATTCATAATCCTGATTTTCTGATAAGTCAATTTGTCTCCTAGGAATTTCTTGTGAAGATCAGGTTTTACTTAGACAAGATTAAAAACATGGAAATTAATTCATTAATGAGGCTGATTGATTTTTGTGCGCGCGCGCAGGACTTCTTAAGCAATCGCAAAGAATCAGTGTCAAGCAGTTATAGCAAGTACCAAAGCAGTTTGAGGTCAATCTACTCCCCGTTGGACAGTACATCTTATCCATAATATGATTTTAAAAATATATATTATGGAGAGATGTTGATTCGGATTTAAAAAGATCAATGTAAGAATGATCTTA
>JAOQMM010000172.1:9936225-9960999 GCA_027563515.1 Erythroxylum platyclados | reverse complement strand
CCACTTCTTGATGATGATTTGTTCTTATTTAAAGTTGGAGATATAGAGATTAATTGATGTCAGGAAAACAGAAAATATAAACAGAAAATAAACACAAAATATAAAATTTACTTAATATGTTTAATGACATGTCTAAAAGCAATTTTTTTTATTATTGTGACAAAACAACAAAAAAAGATACAAGTTATGACATATTTTGTCAAATATGTAATATGATATATTATAGGTCGGGTCATAAATTGGTCAGGTTTGTTAGATATTTCCTTGTGGGGTGGACAACAATTAATTACATTTTAAAGGTTTTAATAAACTATCGGTTAAGCTAATCGAGTTTGATCTACATAAAGATGATAAAGTGGTTCAATAAAAAATCTGGGTTAGTGGGCTGAAGTCCAGCGAAGAAAATGGATCCTAATTAGTGTGAATCAGACCCATATTGAGCCTATGATGAGGAGGCCCGATATGACTGTTATATATATAAGGTTAAGGTCTCTTGTAGCTGCTTAAGCAAATTGTCAACATATGGATACTATGGCCCATTCAGAGGTTCACATGTTAAGAAAGCTACAGAAAGGCCTTAAAGACATCTCGAGGATCGACTTTCGTGAAGGCCTTGGTGGATTTGTACTCATTTCAGCTTCAAAAAGCTCGTTTGAAGTCATGAAACTGAATTCAGGTATTTTCTGCATTTTTTCATTTTTTCCCTTTCATGTTTAATCCTGAGCGCATAACGAAGGATCATGTTATGCATTACAAGGTTACTATAAAATTTAGGACATATCTCATAATTCTTTATCTTAACTTGAATTCTTTAACATCATATTACTAAGTACTTAATACCCTTAAGGATTTCAAGTTATGTAAATATTCACCAAGTCCAAACCATGCTTGAATCCTTTTACAACCAATGACTTTGTTAACATAGTTGTTAGGTTATCAACTGTGGTTATCTTCTGTATAGAAAGTATATTATCCTTAATACTATCTTGAGTGAAGTTAAAGTTGACATTAATATGCTTTAATCGTTGGTAATAGACAATTTTTAATACCAAATATAATGCACTTGGATTATTATAATAAATGATATAGTTTTGCACATCCACACCTAAACTATCAATAAGACCATACAATCATATACCTTTTTTAATCCTTTTCATCAATGACATGTATTCTATTTTTGTTCTAGACAAAGTAACTGTAGACTAAAGAGTTACTTTCCAACTGATCACACTTCTAGAGAGGGTAAAAATGTAACATATCAAGGATCTCCTTCTTAAGAGATCTCTACCATAATTAAAATAAGTATAGCCAACAATATCACCAGCATAATCACCATAACTACAAATTAAGTACCATATATTCCATTTAACAGCTTCACAACGAGCTTTCTTAAAATTGCTCATAAACCTACTTACCAAACTAACATCATATGCTAAATCTTGTCTTCTACATATCAAACAATAACATCAAAATCATCAACAATAACAATAACAATGTCCTAGTAGGAATTTCGTTGAGATATAAGATTTAGGGAGGTCCCGAAGTACGCAACTTTATATCTAACTAGTAGAAAAGTTGTTTCTGATAGAGCCATAGAAAAAAAGATTTTTAAAAACGGTTGAAAGAAAACAATAGACAAATACATAAACAAATAACTGTATAAATGAAAAATAAAAAAAATAAAGATATAAATAAAGTTAAAAGTAACTAAATAAATAAACAAAAATGAAAGAAAATAAATAAGCAAGCAATTGAAAAAAAAATTAAACCCCCAACTACACTCGAGTGAGGAACTTGTTTCATGTAATCTTTCTATGTGTTTAAACCAAGTAATACACCAGCATCAAGTTCAAAATATGTTGTCAAAGTGGTGCAAATTGACTTTGATTAATCCATTCAAAAATAATGTAGCACCTTTTTAATATACTTTTTTTTACAACATGTACAATAAGTCTGCTCTTTCGTCCTTCTAAATCTCTATACTTAAAATTTTCTTATCTACACTTAAATCCTTCATCTTAAACTCACAATTCAACAAATTCTTCAAATTGATTATTTAAACCTTATTATTGGCTATAATTAATAAGTCATTAATGTATAGTAACAAACAGATATATGAACTATCTGACACATTATTAGAGTAAATGTATTTATCAAATTGATTACGAAGAAAATCATGAGAATGAATCAATAAATTAAACCTCTTATATCACTAGCTCGTTGATTGTTTAAACCATATAAGAATTTCTAAAGCAAACACATATGGTTCTTCATTTTAAAGTTAAGAAAACCCTCTGACTATGACAGGTTTCAACCTATATAAGAACTTCTTTAGCAAATACATATGGTTCTTTTTCTCAGAGTCAAGAAAACCCTCTAGCTATGACATATTAATATGTTCTTCTAGATTTTTATACAAAAAATACAATTTTCTTGTCAAGTTATTTTAACTCTAGATTGAATGTACTTATTATGGCTAAAAGAACTCCTATGGTCTTATACTTTATAACTGGTGAGAAAATCTCATGGTAATTAATTTTCCCAATCTGTGAAAAATTATATGTCACTAGCTGTACCTTTGTTAGGTCTATCCAGGCTTAAGCTCGACCGAAAAATTGGGTGATCTAAAGCTCATTCTTACATAATTTTTTTAAAAAATTAAAAATAAAAACATCATTTAACTTAAAAAGATATCATTTTTCTAGAACTTTCAAGCTTTAAACTGGATCGAGCTAAAGGTGCTAGGTTTAAAGCTTGAAATTAGAAAAAAAAATTAAGCCCTTGTTGACTTTGGACTTAGTCGGGCTAGGCCTAAGCTTAATTGCCACCCCTAACCTTGAAACTAGTTGGCTCAACTTTAAGAATGACTTCTTTCTCCTTAGAGACCCATTTACATCTAGTAGCTTTACACCCTTTAGTAAAGGTATAAGTTCCCATATCTCATTTTTGTACAAAGATAACAACTCCTCATTCATGGGAAATCAACTATTCTGATACGTATTTACTATGTGCTACCCCTTTATAAGTTTGTGATTTATCATAGTCTATATTCTCAACTATTGCCAAAGCTTAAGCAATAGGATCAATTTCAACAACATCAGTACAAGCTAAATACCTAACAATTTTTTTTATTTCTCTCATTGTTCTCCTTGTTGCTATACTTTATGGTTGTTCCTTTTGCACATCAATGGATTGATCTTCAATTATCCTGCCTAGAATTTAATTTAAAACTTTACCTTTTGGTCAATCCTTGATCCTTTTTAGTTACAAGATCATTAAGTTTCTCTCCTTAGCAATACATAACAAATTCATTAAAAGTAATATCTTTACTAATAATAAATTTTGTAGTTCTATCTTTTTCAATATACCATAATGTATTCTCATTAACTAAACAATTCACCTTAGAAATATGTATTTCATTGCCTTAAGCTAATATGAGCATAAATTGGACAACTACATATACATAGAATATAATAATTAGAGAGAATGCAGTACTATACCTCTTGAGTTGTCTTAAAATCTATTGGATTTATTGCAAATCTATTCATTAGAGAAGTAGTTGAGTTAACTACCTCAATCCAAAATTGTATTAATAGTTCAACATTTAATCACATGCATCAGGCATGTTATATGAGTTTTAGTTCATCTATTCTATGACTCCATTTTATTGTGGTATATGATGTACAACATGGTGCCTTATTACCTCTCTTCTTACAAAGCTCATCAAATGGTTTATTACAAAATTCAACCTATTATTTATTATAATTGTCTTGACCTATTTTTTCAGCATTTTTTCAACTATAATCTTCTATTCTTTGAACTTTCCAAACATTTCATCCTTCAATTTTAGAAAATATACCTGAAATTTTTCTAGAATAATCATCAATAAATGTAACCAAGTAACTATATCCTTTATAGAATTTAGCCGAAGTACGACCTCATACATTTCAATAAATATAATTGAGAATACTAGTGAAAGTATGTTTACTAAGACCGAATTTGACCCTACGATGCTTGCTAAGAACACAATACTCATATAATTTCATCTTCGTAGTCACAGCTCCATCCAACAATCCTTTCTTACTCAATATTTCCATACTCACTTGCGTGACCCAATCTACAATGTTATAGTTTTGTACTATCATCATTCTATCCTAAATATTGATAGACAACTATTGATTGTATTATTGTTTTTTTTTTAGTAAGACATAAATTTTCTAATGTAATTTTTCTTTCATATTATGTCCTTTAACACTTGAAGCCATCACCACTAAAAAACTTGAATCTTTGACTATCAAGAGTACTCATAGAGATTAAAATATTTTCGAAGCTTAAAAATTATACCAGACATTTAATGTTCTAACAATTTTATCTTACATTTGGGTTTGCACTAAACCACTGGTTTTAATAGCATGCTCCATATTATCATTCAATACGATAATACCATTCCATTATTTAAAAGAACAAAAGCAGTTCTTATTAAAAGTCATATGATATGATGTGCTAATGTCTATTATCCACTTATTTGCTTAATTAGAATTAGTAATAGTTAAAACATTACTACATTTTTCATTCTCTTCAACATTCCATGCTTTCATTGTAGAAAGTCCTTTCTAAAGTTCTTTTTTCCTTTATAATAAAAACATCAAACAACTTTGGGCTTCTATTTAGATTGTGACTTAGTCCTATTTCCAATATCTCTTTCTTTGTTCCTACCTTTACTAACAACGAGACCCATATATGATCCATCTTCATATGTGTTCAAGACTTTTTTCTTTAATTCTTTGGATTGCATGTCATATCGTTAATAAAAATAGTCTCTATACCATACATTATAATATCAAAAAAGTTTTCATATAAAGGGAAGAAATATAAAAGTATTATTATTTTTGAAATATCAAAAGTATTATTATTTGATCCTCATATTCAATTTTAACCCTAACACCTTATAAACCTAAGATGATTCAATTAAAATTATTACTATGATCTTTCACCAATGTACTTCCTATCATCCTTAAGATATATAAAATGTTGCTTTTGATATAAACGATTTGGTAGAAATTTCTATTGATACTTACTTTTAAGTTGTTTTCATAACGATGCAACAATTATTTTATCAATGACCTTTCTTGAAACTTGGTCTCCGTAAGTCAACAATATAGTATTATATGCCTTTGGCAAAATATTTTTCTTCTTCAATGCCTCTAACGAGTGGAAATTTTTCTTCTTCTTCTAAAATTACTTTGTATCCCTACTAAACAAGAAGCATCTTCATCTTCATCTTCATCTTTATCTCTATTGATTTCTCAATTTCAAATTTGGGGAGAGATATCTTGACAACAAATCTTAGATTTATTACAATTATAAAACAGTATAATCAGATCGGAACAAAACATGGGGAAGGGAAGGCTTTGAAACAGATGTGAACCAAGCTCTGAATTGAGCCCAAAGACCAGCAGCTCTATCATTATAGTTACTATCTTAAAGCCTGAACACATGATTAATCTGTCCATCTCATTTTCTCATGTTTGGCCCATTTCCCACCCTCCAAACATCGGCTCCGGAAAAGCTGGTTGAGCGAATTATTCATGAATCTTTCTGCTTTTAGCGTCAGGGAAACGCGTATATCAAACTCATTGCATTATATTTGCTTCAGACATCTAAATCCAACCAACTTGCTTTTTGGTTTCGATAATTTAATATGTTCAAACCAATTCCATGTGTTTGTGAATCATAAACCAGCAAAAGATAGCTTATTCAAAACAGATATCTAATACTCTTAAGTTCACAGTAATAGATACTTCAAATCTTAACAGATTCTGTTAGCTTGTAGTTCCAAAAATGATTGTCTACTTTCTGCTCTTTTTTATTATTTCTTTGATATTTTGACAAGGAATCACATCTCTTCTTTAACGTCTTCCAAAGTAACATATACACAGGTGTCACCTATATAAATCTGCAATATGTATACAAAAGAAAGGAAGATCTTAACCACCAAATCTCAGAAAAAGAAAAACTGTTACGGAAAGCCTTAATCATCTCCAATAAAAGATTTACATTTTGGACAAATCTGAAATCCTCTGTTCTTTATTTAAGCATTTGTCAATTTGCATACATAATTATTATCTCTAAACAACATGTTTTAGTATTCTTTCTCAATAACTATGTTTTATTTATTAAGATATGTTACAATACATGTATATAGCATTAATTAATCACTAAATTTCTTGTAATTATCTCTTCGCTTCTATTATAAAGAGAAATATAAACTAAATGACCACCTCTAGGCAGTGTTTTAAAAACCTGACAGAAAGTTAAATCCGTAAGATAAGAGGTTTAAAATTTTTTAGTCATTGCTTCTAAGTTTGCTTCTTTATACCGAGAGCATTATTCCTTCTTTATTGAACAATATCTACATCGGTTGTATCAAGAATATTGGTGTTTATTGTGAGTTATTAATTTCCTAACTTGAGATCTTTCTTGTTAATTACTAGTTTATAATAGAATTCATAGCATGATATAAGCAAATAAAGACCATTACATTAGTTGTGATGATTGGTTGTCATTGCGTTGAAAAAAAACTAAAGATATAACTATAAATCGATTGGATGCTTTAAATTAAATGTAAACATAATTTTCTTAAACATTATAGGACCTAGAAATCATGGAACTCACAAATATTTATTAATATTTAGAATTATATTCTCACTCAAAGATAAAGCTTTTGAACACTAACCTTTTTCCATTGTTCAGTAATGTGGAAACGATTTACAATAAGCTTCGTAATTACTTTGTCTCTTTCCTTGAACTTTCTATCTCACTTTCTTACCTGATGGTATTTTTGTGATAAGACAATACTTATTAGGTAGACACAAAACCCTAATATACTTAAAAAATTGACAACCATCAGTCAGTTTTAAAACTCTCCATCATAATGGGCTAAAAGCCCAAAAGCTTTATAATAAATTATTAAATCCCCTAACTGCCTTTTAACACAAGAGTGAACAAATTCAAACAATCAGAATGTATAATAATCATCATTCACATACACCAATATCATCAGTAATCATAATCAAGTATATGACTAATAAGGGTTATGATAATCATATATTACAAATTCAATATACTCCCTTCTATGAACCACTATACTAGCGCTTCTGCTTAATCATGATTATAAATGGGAAGTATATAATGAGATTTACCATTTAGTTCTATTTTCAGCAACATACATTGCAATTAACACATAAGAAAGAAAACAGAAATTTCAGAAACAATATATTCATAATATGTAAGAAGTGTCAAATATAAATTAGAGCCAATACAATAGTACTGGCTAATAGCCATCAACATATATTATGCTCATGTTCTTTACATGATTAGAAAATATTTTGGGTAGTAACCCCTTTGTCAAAAGGGTTAGTTAACATAAGATTGGTGTTAATATGCTTTATTGACATTTTATGTTTCTGAATGTCCTCCTTATCCAATAAGTATTTCATTTCTATATGTTTAGCACCTTTGGAATACTTGTCACTATTGGAGAAGAAAATTGTTGTAAAATTATCATAGTAAACTTTCAGCGGCTTGGCTATATTGTCGACAATTCTAAGTCTTAAAGTAAAGTTTCGCGACCATTTAGCCCAAATTATAGTCTCAGAGCATCCCACAAACTCAACCTCCATAATGGATGCGACAATTACAAACTGTTTCACACTTTTCCATGAGATGACTCCTTCAACTAATAGATAAGCATAACCAAAAGTAGATTTTCTTGTATCTACTCAGCTAGTAAAGTCTAAATCTAATTATCCAACCACCTCAAGGTGATTAAACCTCCTAAAAGTAAGCATGTATTTTTTAGTACCCTGCAAATATCTCAAAACTTTCTTTGCAACTTTCCAGCGATCTATTCCAGGATTACTTTGGTATCTCCCTAACATCCCTTCTGCAAAACTTATGTCTGGTCTTGTACATGTCTAAGCAAACATTAGGCTCCCAACTACAGATGCATACAAAATTGATTCCATTTTTTTCATTTTAAGTCACTTTTTAGACATTACATAATGCTAAACTTGTCCCTTTTCTGAATTGGAACTGTTGATGCTGAAACCTTATTCATCCTAAATCTCTCTAACACTTTAGTAATATATGCTCTCTAAGACAAACCTAACAATCTTTGTGATTTATAATGGCATATTTCTATTCTTAATAAAATTTTTTACCTCACTCATATCCTTTATTTCAAGATGAATAGAGAGAAATTTCTTAGTCTCACTTAGTAGACCAAGATCATTAGTTACAAGTAAGATGTCATCAACATACAAAACCAGATATTATCAATATACAAAACCAAAAAAATAAACTTACTCTCATTGACCTTTAGATATGTACATTGATTAATGTGTTTTCTTTAAATCAAAAGGAAACGATAATATCATTGAACTTAAGATACCATTATTAGGAAGCATGTTTAAGTTCGTATATTAACTTCTTCAGTTTACACACCATATGTTCCTTTCTAGCCTTTATAAACCCTATTGATTAGTCTATATAGACTTCTTCCTTTAAATTTCCATTCAGAAAGTCAATTTTCACCTCCATTTGGTGCAACTCCATATCATAATGAGCCACTAAAGTTATAATAATTCTGAGTGAATCCTTCTTAAAGACTACTGAAAAAGTCTCCTTATAATCAATGCTATCTTTTTGAGTAAATCCTTTAGCAACTAGTATGACCTTATAACATTCTAAGTTACTAAGAGAATCATGTTTGGTTTTAAAGACCCACATACAACCAATTCTTTTATAACTTTTTTAACAATTCCACAAGGTCCCAGACACCATTCTATTCTATAAATTTGAACTCATCTTCATGGCATATAACCACTTATCAAAATTTTCACTATTTATAGCTTATGAAAAGGTGGTGAAAAGCTCACTAAACCATTCTCAATTCCTAAGTGATATTTAGAATCATGAAGATATACCACATAGTCATCATAAATAGATGGTTTTCTTTCTTTTTGAGACCTTCTTAATGCTAATTGTTATGACTTTTCTATTATAGGTTCATTCATTTCATGTTCAATTTTATTATGAATTGTGGGTTTATTAATTTATTACCCTTCATGATTATTAGTAGATTTAATAATTTGTGGAACAACAACTTGAGTAGGTGTACAAGCCACAATGAATTGTACAACCTTGGGGACTTGCTCTCCCATTTCTTGAATATCGATTATACATGATGTTTCACTCGCACTAGCCTCATCGTGTTTAATGAACTTGACATTCCCAGTTTTCACAATTATTGTAGTATGGTTAGGACAATAAAGTATATACCTTTTAGAATTCTTTAAATAACTATTGAAAAGCCACTGATTGTTCTTACATTCAGTTTCTTTTCAAATGGATTATAATATCTAATTTCTACCTGTAACCCTAAAAATGAAGTGTGATAAATGCTTAATTGACTATATATTTACTCCATAATGCTTAGTGATTAATGTTATGATGAGCTTAAGAAACTTATTTTAGTTCATATTTTGTTTTGGGTACAAGTTGGACGAATAAGAACCAAAATGAGCTAAACTTATATCTTTGGTATCGTTCTATTAATGTTCAATCTTATTTGCCTTTGTAGAAGCAAATGAGATGAGTTAGGGTAAAATAAGACAAAGAATGTAAGAAATGAAGTTACTTTAACTCACACTTACACACCTATGTAGCAGATCATATATTGTTAACAATTTTAAGTATAAAAGGGCAATTAAAAGGCCAAATAAGTTATAAAGACATTATAGACTTGAAAGGAGGCAGATTCCTTCCCTTTGGAGAGCCATGAGGAGCTCAACTTCATATTTCTAGTTCAATGGGGATATCAAGGCCGATGAACATGGTTGAGCATTGATTAATGTTCATCGGCCTTGATTAATCTAGTGATGTTGTTCTTAACTCTCTTTCAGAATTGGTTATGTTTTTGTATAATTAATGTTTTGAGAGTTATGTATGAATGATTTAGATATTCAAAATAGATTATTCATGTATGAACTTATTGCCAAATCTAGATTGCAATACGTAATCATTGTACATCTAAGTCACTTTGTAAACTAATGGTCGAACATCATCAGGGACAACATATCATAGGTTAAATGCAGAGATATGATTTTCGTACCGTACCGGCCGAAAAACAGTACGAAATTAATGTCTTCCGTACCGGTCGTCAATACCAGCTAATACCGAATTTTTTGTTAGATACTGGCTGGTATTTGAAATACTGGCCCAATACCAGCCAGTACCGTTAATTTCTAAAACTTTTGGGACTAAATTGCAATAAAATAAAAACAAAAACAACACAACCCACAATCCACACTTCGTCTCTCTCTCTCTCCCCTCTCTACCTATTTTCAGCGTTCTCCCTCCCTCCACCCTCGTTGGCCACCCACTGCCCCCATGTCACCGCACAACCGCTCGCATCCATTGCCATCATACCACTACACACTCTACCATGGAACCTACCAATGAAAGAGATGAAAGTCGAGCTCCATGAGAGAGGTCAAAGAAGGCTGAGAGATCACGAGAGCCTCGTCTGAAAGTGAAGTTTAGAGACGAGAGATGAGAGGAAAAAGTTAGAAAGTTTTTTAGTAAGAGTATCGGCAACTTCTCTCAAAAACAAAATGTAGGGTTTTGCTTTTTAAACTATGCTATACCTTTCTTTTCTTTTAAGCTAAAAGACAAAAATGGGCATATATAACCCACGTGAAGTGGTCCAACTAAGTACACTCATTTTGTAAAATTCTTTTAATGTTGAAAGTATCAATCAATTTATATTACAACATTAATTTCATGAATATCATATTACACTTAATTTTTTTAAATGTATGTATCAAAATTAAAGTATTTTCTTTTATTATATTTTAAATTATTTAATGATTATAAATTAAGTAATAATTTATTTATAAATTTATTTTATGACCAATTAGTTTTTTTGTTTAAAAAATGAGAATACACCTCATTTATTTTAAAAACATTTAACAATGGAGTTCTAACCTTTAATAAGGTCCTTTTGATTTCAATTAAATCTTTAATTCAAGATTGATTTAATAAAAATAAATAAATTATTATTATCTTAAATTTCTATTATTATAATTTTTAGAGATAGGGTTGATGCAAAATTATAAATTATATAGTATAATATATTGAAGGACTATTTTGTAATTTTTTTAAAATTAAGGACTATTTTATAAATTTTAAAAATTACCCATAAACGGTACCCAGTATTGACCGATACCAATACAGTATCGTATCAGAACATAATCCGGTACCAATGCCTGTACGGTATTCATAACATTAGTTAAGTTACCCAAATTTATGTGGTTGTTGCTAAGATTAACTTTTTTTCTTATTACATATTACAGTTTTCACACTAGATCTAAAAAACTTATTATAGGTTATCTGATAGCTATACCTAATTAAAGAACTTGTTTTAATTAAATACAACCTAAGAAAAAATTGGGATTAATAGAGCTTGTTGTTAATCTATAGTTAATAGTTTTAAAGAGAGATACGAGAATAATATGATGATTGATCTTGCACATTCATGTGAAGGTTGAGATTGAACCGCTAACTGGATTTAAAACTCACTGATTAATTCTAACAATTTTTTTATTGTTTGATTCAATTTACCTTCAATAGTTTAGTTTTACTTTATTTTGTTAATCAAGTTAAATCAAAATCCTAAACACTGGTTTATTCATTACATAAGCTAAACACGCACTCTTTGTGGATATGATCCTTGCTCATCATTACTACAAATTTAATTGTGCAAAGTTAGGTTTTTTTAGTGTGTTCGATATACATTAAGAATTTTGGCCCCATTTTTTAGGAGTGAAATGATTTATTTATTATATTAATTGGTTTTTTAAATATATTTGTTTATAATTACTTTTTACAATTGTTTCTTGATCTTTTTATATTTGTTAGTGTTTGTGTATGGTGTTGATGAGATCTTCTCATCAAAGTCCTGTGATTGCAAAGGCACTGCAAAGATTACATAGAGAAACTGGAACAACTCTAAGAACACAACAAAGAATTAAACTTAAGGAAGCCATGACCAATCTAAGAACTTTAAGGGAGTTGGCTATACTAGACTTGACTCAAAGACCCTTATGAATTACTTTTCCAAATTTTGCTGAAGGTATTACTTTTGAGCTTAAGTCTAGCTTAATCTACTTTTGCCTAACTTTCATTTTGTAGATGAGGATTCCCACAAGCATCTTAAGGAGCTCAATATGGTCTATCTTAGTGTAAAACCTCCATCGGTGATGAAAGAGCATATGACGATAGGAACCTTTCCATTTTCACTAAAGGATGCAACAAAAAACTGACTTTTTGATTTGCCTACAGGGATTGTGAGCACATGGATTGAAATAAAGAGGCTACTTTTGGAGAAGTACTTTTCGGCATCAAATACAACCATTATAAGGAAAGAGATTTGCAGGATAAAGTTATATCATGGAGAATCCCTTTACGAGTATCGGAAACACTTCAAAAAGTTGTGTATCAGTTGCCCTTATCATAATATCACAGAACAAATCCTTATACAATACTTTTATAAAAGATTATTGCCTATGGATATGAGCTTCGTAGATGCAGTAAGTGGTAAAGCACTGTGTGAAAAGACTCCCGTGGAGGCCAAAACTTTAATCGAGCATCATGGTAGCAAACAATCAGTAATTTGGCATTTGCAACAATGTTTGTCAGGTAAATAAGTTAAACAATTCATCTATAGAATATAGTTTAGATGAACTAACATCCTTTGCTAGACAAATTATTGTAAGGCAGGCACATTTGAAAGCATATGGGATATGTACAAATGCGAACTGTCCAACATATGGGTGTCTAACTTTGCAAGATGGAAACATGGAGTATGTCAATGCTACAGGATAAATTTTTTCCATTAATACAATCCATATTCTAGACCTATAACCTAAGTTGAAGAGATTTCTTGAACCTGAGTTATGGAGAGAATAGACAGTAGAACTACTTCCCATATAGGCCACACAGTAAATAGTAATTTATCATAGACAACAAGCCCCCCCCTCTACCTCAAGTACATTATTGGTATATATGGTTAAGTCTCTTGCCACTAATACTTTGCAATTTTAGCAAAATGTAAAGCAGTTTCAGCAGGATACAAGATATTAATTTTAAGAGACTAGGAATAACTTCCATAATTTGGAGAACTAGATGAGCCAGATTGCAGTGACTACCAACTGTTTAGAAGCACAAAAAGGAGGAAAATGACCATCACAACCTGAGATAAATATGAAGAATGTTAGTGCAATCACCTTATGAAGTGGTAGGAAGCTTGAGGATCCTAAGAGGACTACACAAAGGATGGCTAGTGAAGAAGAAATTGAGAAGGAGCTTAAAGGAGAAAGGGATATATCATCTAGCTCAAAGGTAAATGTTGAATCCCTAATTATTGTTAAGACTAACCCTCTACCTTTCCCTAGTAGGTTAGTAAAGTCAAATAAGGAGGATAAGGATAAGGAGATCTGAGAGACTTTTTAGAAGGTTAAGGTGAATATAACACTGTTAGATGCAATCAAGCAAGTGCCGAAGTATGCAAAATTCCTTTGAAAATTATGTACTAACAAGCAAAAGCTAAGAGGTAATGAAATGATCAGAATGGATGAAAATGTTTCTACGATCTTTAAAATGAAAATACCTCCTAAGTGTAAGGACCTAAGCATGTTTACCATTCCTTGTAAAATTAGTAACATTAAGATTAAACATGCCATGATAGATTTAGGAGCATTAATTAATGTTATGCCTCGTTCCATATATGCTGTATGTTGAAAGAAATTAGTGCTATTATACAATTGATTGATTGTACTAATGCTTATCCAGATAAGGTGATTGATGATGTTTTAGTGGTAGGTAAATGAATTAGTGTTTCTACCACATGTTTATGTAGTAGACATTAATGATGAAACTTTCTATAATCTCGTACCTATCTTGCTAGGGAGACCATTCCTCAACATGACCTATACTAAAATAGACGTTCGTGAGGGTACACTTACAATGGAATTTTATGAGGAAATTACTTATTTAAATATTTTTGATATCATAAAGCACCCTTAAGATGACCATTCTGTTTTTATAATTAATGTGATTGTCCCTTCAGCACAGAAAGATTTTGAGCAAAAATTTATAGATAAACTAGAAGTAGTTTCAACTAAGGAGAAGACTAAATCTTTCCATATCTCGAAGAAAGGCTTTACCATTGGTAAAAAGTGCTTTTTCATGACTATAGATTTAAATTTTTTCCATATAAATTATGTTCTTATTAGGTCAATCATTTTATAGTTGCCAATGTCTCTCCCTATGATGCAGTAGATATTAAGTGTCTAAAAATAGGGAAGATATTAAATGTGAGTGGTCATCGACTTAAGCCTTATTTTGAAGAATTTCAAGTAGAGAATGCAGAAGTTGTGATCCTTAGAGATTAAAATTTTATCATGTTATGAGCAAAATATAGAGTCGAGCCAACGAAAGTAAACAAAGATGCTATTTGGAGCACAACCTAAAGGGAGTTTGTTCCTTTTTATTTTCTGTTGTGGTTTTTAGTTTTCGTTTTCATTTTTCCTTTAGATAAAAATAAAAATGTATTTGATTATTAATGTCAATGTAGCTATATTTTTATTATTGACAATAATTACATATTAGAAAATTTAAAGATAAATTATTTTTAATTCCTTAAATTTATTTTAATATCTTATATCATATTTATTAATAAATTATCAATAAAAATTATTTTATTTTATTAAAATAAATAATTTAAAAATTAAATTTTGTTTTAAATATATTTTAATTATTAAATAAAAAATTATTTGAAATTTATATATTTTGAAGAAATTTTAAATTGAATTATATTCACTAATAATTATTAAAATGATTTTATTTTATTTAACTATAAAATTGAATTATTCATAATTGACTTAATTAAACATTATATTATATTAAATTATTCATAATTCTTATTAATAATTAATATATTAAATAATTAAATAACATATATTTAATTGATATTAAATCAAATTATGAAAAAAACCACTTTTATGGTTTTTATAAATTTTGAAAACTGGAAGAAGAAAAAACTAAAACCAAAAACCAAAAATCCAAACAAATAATTTTTTTTACTAAATTTGAAAACAAGAAAAGAAAACCAAACATGTAAATAGAAACAAACAAGTCCTTAATAAATTATTAAATCCCCTAACTATCTTTTAACATATGATTCACTGAAAATATTAATTTCTAACATTAAGTGCATATACCTTTTTTATTATTGACGATGTGCATTTATGAGAGCATGTTATTCTTATTTATTTCACATGATCTGCCTTTGTAAGCCGATTTAAGCATCCATTAAAGCCCCCCAAAAAAGTAATAAATAACTTGTTTTGGTGATACATGTAAGTAATAAGCCACTTATTTTGACCATATACAATACAATTTTATTAACTCGTTTGACAAGAGTTTTGAGATCAGAAACTGCAAATGAAAGATGAACTTTAAGAGTATGATAATGCACGTGAATAATAACCAAAACGATCAAAGTTAGTATTGCAAATAGAGGGGTTCATTTGGTTAGTTTGATTTTGAATAATGAATTTAGAATAATTTACAAGTCGTTGTATTTAAGTTATGATATTTAATTCATAGCAGATCATATGATCTAGTTCAACTATTAGAAAGACGCAAATAACACTCCGGGGCAGATTTAACATAGTAGTTGAGTGGGTATATTTTCCAGACATATTTTACAAGCTTTCTGAATATGATTCGACCCTTGTCTTTGATTCGATGCAGTTAATTATGTTATTTTTATGTTAATTTCATTTCTTCGTACACCTCATGTCTGGTTCCTTTTCAAGTTGCTTTCACATCGTTGTGGAAATCTATGCGCGTTAGGTTTGGTGATGGAAGAAAAGACTAGCTTTCAAAGCGGATCCAATGCGAAGAAAAAGAATTGCATTAAATCATTGCCTAGTAATTATTTAGCAATTAATAACTTGACTTTCCTGATTCAATCATGAAACAGTCAATCAAAAAAGAACGTTTGCGATACAATATAGATTATGCGGACTATATATAATAATTATGCGCACCATATAATTATCAGCAGCTGCATTTATGTAAAGCATTTACATAACCCTTAACTATTAACGATAATCATTTAAGATTTAGTAAAAGGAACATTAGTAAATAAAATTATTTTCGAGCTTATCAAGCTTCTTTTTACATAAGTGATTATTTATTTTCGACGACTAGTTATTTCCGGGAATAACGCCTGAAGCGACATCGTGCTAATTTTCGTATCAAATTTTTGATGCTGATTTATTGTTCCTTTTGATATGGCTAGGAAAAGAAACCTCTAGGTACTGGGGACATGGTTGAATAGCCGTACCTAAATTGCATGCACATAGCTAAAGTAGTGTGGAAGTGTGTATAAATCGCAGATGCTGTGCACTTATTCAGACTCTTTTGTGTTTTTCAATGATTGACGTACAAAAAAAAGTTAGATTGCCACCTTTTTTGACCTAATCAAGAAATGGAAACTGAGGCCATTTTTGGGTTTGATCAGACAGAAGATGCTATTCCCATCATTTAGTGTTTCTTTCTGTTCAAGGGTTACTGGTAACACATGCAGCACATGTTTCCAGGTGGTTCAAAACTTTGCTTGAAATTCCCTTGAACCAGAAACTGGGTAAGCAGCTGCAGCAACTGAAAAAGCGTTGAATGGAATTAAAACTGGTAAGTCAAGAATAACTACTCCACACATGCATTCGACGCTCGTATACCTTTTTTATGCTGCATTATTTGCAGAACTTGGTACGCTTCCTACTTAATTCCAGCTGTTCCCCATTTGCTTATTTATCATGTTAATTTCTTAGTTATGTGTATCTGATTGCTTAAATTTATCATAATTATTAAGCACTATGACCAAGTATGCACGTCTAATGCGTAAAGTTTGACACGCCTGATTTTTATTTTTAATTGATATGATAGTAGTGATTTGTATACTTTAAAACATTAAAAAAATAGTTACTCATATTTCTTATTATAACGTGAAACTTCACCAGTGATTAACGTCTCGTTTCGTTTGATAACTAATAATAAAAGAATTGGGATAAAAAATTGAAAGTGATAATTAGAATAAGAATTAAATTACTGATTATGTATATAATCACTAGGCATGAAATTAAACAAATTAATAGTTATGTTAATATTTAATATCAAATATTAAGAATTATAATAAAAGCGGAATTATCATTTTCTATCTCTTTATTACTAATTACCAAACAACAATTAAGGATTCACTGGATTTTTTTATAAATTAGGGTACGTCTAACGTCTCTCTCGTGGGCGCTACCATGATATTGGACGGCAGACATATCATTTACTCATGCACTCTATTCATGATCTGCTCCAGCTAACTGTTTGTTAAGAGTAGAACATATCCCATGAGAGAACAGGAAGGATAAGAATTGTCTTGTCCCTAGAAACTAACACAGCTTGTTATAAATATTTATAAGATCTTAGAATCTGATTGAAAGGACAAACGTTTTGTGCTGAGAAAGATTTGAGAGTATTAATTCAATAACATACTTGGATCTACTAGTGGATTAGTAGTAATAAGTTATTATGACACCATCACCATACACTATATTGGAATCTGGCAGTTGTTATTTGATACAAAAATTTTCCCAAATCTATAGATTTCGCTTAAAGTTTTCTTTCTCATCAATTTTTTTAAAAAATCAGATTGAATATCGAATCGGTTAAATAAAAGGTTTAAGATTTAAAAGTTTAACTAGTATTAAACCACTATAAAACCGATATATAATAAATATATAAGAATAAGTAAAATATGATATAAAATCAAATACTTTATTGAAATAAAAAATGCATTAATATGTCTATTAATATATAATCAACTAATAATAAATATAATTATTTAAACTAAGATTGAATCTAACATAAAATTTAAAATAATAATAATAATAATAAAATTATATTTTTATATTATCATTTATTCAAAGGTTCATAAAAGTTGAAGTGTGTTTAAAGAAAGTCGATAGAAAGGACTCTAATTTTATTTTAACTTTTTTAATGTCCTTTAAACATATTTTTTATAGTATAAATATTATATTTTAATACATTTTTAAATTATCTTAAAAATTACTTATATGTACTAATTAATAATTCAATTTATTAAACAAATTCATGATAAAAACAATAATTAGTTTTAACAATAATAATTTAAAATTTTTAATTGAAGTATAAAGAGATAAATAAAGAACTTAAATTTTGATAAAATAATTTATTAGTGAGATTAAATAAGTAAAAACAATAATTATTTTTTAACAATAATAATTTAAAATGAAATTTTTAATTAAAATAAATAAAAATATAATTTATTAATTAATTTGAATGAGAGAATTGAAAAGAAAAAATTGATTAAAAAGTGAAAAATTTTCTCAACTTTTGGTACAACAACAAATTGACAATTCTGAAAAATACAAAACAACTTCAATTAATGCAAGCTCAATGCATTCTGAATCAATTAATGCAAGTTCTGAGCATTCTACATAGTGTGCAAAACTTGTTGCTGGGCCACATTTGACAGATTCTTAAAATATATTGTCTTTTTTTCTCAAGAACCGACAATTTTTTAAGAAAATTAGTCGATTTTTTACTTAACTGATTGATTTTTTCTTATAATAAGTTATAAACATAAACCGAATTGAAAATCAAGCCAATTCATATTTATTTCGGTTGAACCGGCCAATCTGGTCTGATTTTAAAAATATTGTTACTCATAATTCAGACATGTTAAAAATGAAATCAGATTCTCTTCTATATTATATTTCTTTTCCTATTGGTTTTCCAAATATAATTCCAATTCATATGTTGATAATATTTTCTTACTACTAACTGAATTAACAAGTTAAAACTTTTAGTCATTGTAAAGGTTTTTTTATTTGTCAAAATAAATTGAAGCCAACTGTAGAAAACAAATAATATATATTTTTGGATCATTTAAATTCCTGGAAATTAGGGAGTTCAATATCTTTTGTTCCCCTATCAACTACATATATCGCATTAGATTTTTTTTAAAGAAGTAACATTTATCTTGAAGCAAACTATGGGGAGGGATCTATTTTTTGTTATGGATGCCAATAATATGTTCTGATTGAACTACTGAACCAGATACTATATGCTAGTTAAAAGGAAATTAAAATTCAATGGAATTTTAACCATTTTGTGGGAAATGAAGAAACTGGGAATATAGGCTTGGGCAGTTGAACTATTTATATCTTGATGATGGGGATTTATTTGGATTTTTGTTATTGGTATTTAATGTCATCTGAGGCCTGGGTGGCACTGCCACATGCATTGCTTCATCGGACACCTTGTTCACGAGCTTTTTACTTTTTAGCCTCTTTTTCTTTTGTCAGGACATGGTTTCATTATTCAGCCCTAGAAAGAGGGACCTAACTAGAGAAATTATCTTTCAATCTATACCTAAATATTTAGCCCCATGAACCACGACTAGTGGACTCAGAAACAAGATGACATCTAATTTTAGTGCACATGCCTGTATAGGAGTTGCAGTCATGTTTAAATCGTGAAATTGGCAATTTGCAATCATGTCCCCATGGTTATCCACACTGTGTATGTGTCTATTAATTAAAAGGTTTCAGTTTGAGTTGTGATTTGGAGACTAATTTTGATTTTGGTAACTTGAAAAATGATGAAACGGAAATGGAAATAGATATATATTTACTACTTACAAATATTAATTAGATTGGCTCATTCACTTAATAATTAACTTGGAGACTACTTAATTAATAATTTAAAAATGATATAGTGAAAATAAAAATACCTTAGTGACTTATAAGTACAAAAATCCATCACTTAGGCTATTTTTGGTTGGGTGTTTATTAGTAGAATGAAATGAAATGTAATATTATTTCATCGTTTAGGAGGAGGGTTTATAATGAAATAGAATGGAATTGGATGGAATGTAAAATGATAAATAACATTTCACTATATTAGACTATAAACCCTTCTTCCAAACAACATTTCACTATATTACATTATGAACCCTTCCATCCTTTCCAAACAACAAATTTTTAATATTACATTCATTTACATTCCATTCCATTATAAATCATTCCATTATATTAAAATCTTATGTCCAACCAAACATAGCCTTAACAATTTGGAAGCTACTTCTAAATTTGATTGCTCTAAAGATAGTACAATGTAAGTAAAGATAAGTTAGTGGTGACTTGTCAATAGTTGTTACTTAATTTTAAATTATTGATTCATTAATTGTTTTATCTAAAGGATATAATTTATAAATAATAATTTCCATATTATTTAGTATATTCAATAATCCAAAAAACTAAAAAATTCAAATTCTATCATTATATAAAATTATTATCATCCACAAATTTTACATCAATTAAATATAATAATTTTTATATAAAATAACTCCATAATTCACTATTTTTTAACTTGGCCATTAGGCATCTAAAATAGAGAATTATGAATTTAGTATAATATCTAAATCACTCTTATTTTGAGACCTTTAGCAGATATGGAAGAGCAAATAAAAATCCGTAAAGAGGGTCTAAACGGATTGAATTAGGCTGCATGGAAAATGAACACATGATGGGAAACAATGGATGAAACAGGACCATGTATCTGTATTTTTAATAAAGACAACGGTTGAAGAAGGGGGTCGCAGTAATAATGACTGATGAATGATGGGCTGACTTGGCAGGGGTTTGATGAAAGAGGAAAATAAGGTCGCTCGTGGAGTCATTTTCATCCGGACAACCAACTTTCCAAGTTTCTTTGGCTTATTGCGAATGTTAGTTTAAAAGTTGAATCCAAATGCTCCAGGAATGGTAGCTTCACATTGGATTTTCCAGGGCCCTCAACTAGATGCACATATACACTGCAATTTATACGTCTATATTTATTTTTATGTCATGTGGACCTCTTCCAAACGAATCTTTCAGGTACCCGCATTTTCATAGTTAAGAACTTATCAAATATGTGTCTGAACTTTTTTAACTGGTTATTAAGTGCACTGAAGTGTTTACTTAATATACAAGTTCTAAAGAACAGTAATATATACATACATGTGTTTGAATTCAAATGGCTCCTATCTAGCAGCGATCAGTTGAAATACAAGTGAGGTTGTAAGTTATAACAAGTCAGTCCAAGCTTTCAATAACCAAAGTTACTATATGAAGGTGAGAAAAGTGATTACATAAATGGGTTAGAACTTAGGGTGCAAGCTGAGTTTTTCATATCATAATGCCCTCGTATATATTGAGAAAAGAGTTTGATGATCTAGTAATTATTATCCCCTCCCACCAAATTTCTTGGTCTCCCGCCCTGCCCTCCATATGCAATCAAAGTCTTGTTGTTAATAAGATTACTGTCCTTTTCTTTTCTTTTTTTTTTGTTCTTTTCGATCGGTTGTTCTCTGGAAATGCACTTGCAGTTGGAACCCCACACACGTGGATCTTGATGGATCACAAACCTATCTTTATTGTGAGATATGCGACCCTGAAATTATCGTAAAAGTATATATTTTTTTTAAAATACAAGCATGATTCCACCCCCAAAAGTTTGCAACTCTACCAAGTGAACCATTTAAAGGCAGTAGCTTGAGCAGACTGCTACCTGCTGATCCTTGCAGACAGTTGCAGACAACAAGAAAGAAGAGAGAAAAGTGCGGCAATGGGAAGAAGAACTTCGAAAGAAGGATTAAACAAAGGACCCTGGACGGCCATTGAAGACAAAATCCTGACAGATTACATCATGGTTCATGGCGAAGGCAAATGGGGCAATATTCCCAAAAGAGCAGGTGAGTGATGGGGAGCTATACCACTATCATCTTCAGTTTCCTTCTTTGTTATATCAGAAGAGTAAAGGCTGCAATAGGGTTATATTCTAGTTTGAACATGTTAGATAGTCGCCGCAAGTTGCACCTTGTAAGGAAACTTAAAATTTAAGATTGCAGAAGTAAAAGATCTATTTTCACCGATGATACGTTGATGGAGGACATATGGTTGGCAAAAAGAATAGTGGATGTTTGCTTATTGATGATCAGTTTAGTTTTCCTTTACATGTAATTATGCTAAAACATCGTTTATATATATGAATCTTGTGCAGGTCTGAACAGATGTGGGAAGAGTTGCAGGCTTCGTTGGTTGAATTATTTGAGGCCTGACATCAAACGGGGGAACATATCACCTGACGAAGAAGACCTCATCATTCGGCTCCATAAACTCCTTGGCAATCGGTACCGATCCATACTCATAACCATTCCTTACATTTATGATCGCATGCAGTGTACGAACGTAATTGATTAAGACAAACTTATCTGAATCAGTGCTAAATTTCTCTGCCATAATGAAGTTTCAATGTATGCCACACACAGATGGTCTTTAATCGCTGGAAGGTTACCTGGGAGAACAGACAATGAAATCAAAAACTATTGGAACACATATCTGTCTAGGAGATCAGCACAAGGAAGGCAATCAAGCATTCGTAAAACCCAGAAGAAACCAACCTCCAGCAAGGTCACACAAACTGTATATCCAACTGATCATCAGCTTTCTTTCACAATCACATCAAACCAGAAAAACCCTGATGATCAACATCATCACACCAGCAATATAGGCTTGGCACCACTGAGCTGGGTGCAACACACGACAACAAAACAAGACGAGATTACGTCGGCGTTTGCAAAGGATTTCAGCGTAGGAAACATGAGCATTTCAGATTTTCTTGACCTAGATTTCTCTCAGCTCAGGGATTTTGATGCATATGACATGAACAACGTCAGAGAACTAGATGATGGTAGAAGTACTAGCGGGTACAAAGCTGATGTGCCCATTAGCGCTGATCAAGCATTTGTCGGACCTGACTGGAGCGGGAATAACTGCGTTCTGGATAATGTACTGGATTCTAACCTGGGATCCTTGCCTTCATTCATGGACTCAAACAATGGATGGATTATATAATCAATTAGAGGTTATACAGTTCCCGATTTCCCAGTTCCTTAATCTCCCAATTTTCCTGGGGTGCAGACAGTATCTTACATCTAAACAGTGGTTTGTTAATTGGTTACTTATAGCTAGCATGTTAAGGTCAATAAGAGTAGTCTTGCCATAATCTTTGTCAAATCTCAACTTTTTGTTTGTTCGTTGAAATTTAAAGACTGCTTTCTGCATATATAATTCTATTAGCTTCCTTCTTTCTTATCCAGTTTATTTTATAACTTCATATCATCTAGATGGAGAATCCATTTTTGGAAGAGATATACAAAGAAGTAAATATGTTATCGTTTCAGCTGCTAGGTCTATGACTTCAGATCTTTAAAAATAAGAATCTGCATTTTGTACTATGTCTTTAGTAATAGTATTCTTGCATAATTAAGTTGTTGTCTTATCTCCTATTGCCTCTTGCCTCTTTTTTCCTTCTCTTTTCTTTTCCAACTTAAATGAAATTGTGATGAATGACCTGGACAACTAATTTTTAGAAATAACTCCTAGTTATTCCCCTCTATTATTTTTCCTACCTTAGTTTTTGATAATGCTCAAATGATCTATTTCTTGAGCATATCAATATTAATCGAGTTTATTATCTGTAGCTTCAGCCTTTGTAATAATGTTGATACCTTTTTTTGTTATTACTTGCTTTGTTTATTTAAGAGAATATTGTTTCCTTCTTTTGAGATTAAAATCTTATTGTTAGGTGTAAAAAGCTTAGCATATACTTCTTAAGAAACTAATAAGTCAAGGCTCATGGTTTGTTCAATTGGATAAATCCTAAATAGAGTTTAAAACATTCAGATGTATCTATACTAATGATTAAAACTTAAACATCAACTAGTTAAATTTTATTAGCGTAGATAATAGAACTATTTTTAAAAATGGTAGACAATACCATTATTTGCTTCTTTTTTGATGTTATTTGTACCATTAATTTATTTACAATTCACATTTTGATTTTTCAATATGCTTTAACATCCTATGATTTTCTTGTATTTGTGTGTCGTATTATGAATTTAATTCACACTTGCAAGATTGAGCCACAATTAGAAAAAATTTTCATATCTTAGTTAATTAAAGCTTGGCTCTGTAAATTTGTAGGTTCAAAAGTCTATTAAGTACATTAATAAAACACCCCGATTACTATTGAATAAATCAACATCAAGTCATGGGTTGCCTTTTGATCGAGTATTGCACATCATTAACATATTCTTGTTTATTTGTATTTAAACTACTGAGTCATTGTCCACTTACTTTTTTGTTACCTAGTCCTTAGTTGATCCTAGTATTTAGAAATTGTAGGTCAGTGGATTTGTTGCTTAATACACTACAGTAAAAAGTAGTTTAGGCAACACTAAATTTGTAACGTTTTAAAATGTGTTGTTTAAAATTGATATAACGCAACAGTTTTTAAAGCGTTGTCTTTAGTAATATTAATAGGCAACACTAATAGTAATTTGTTGCCTTTAGTAATATTAATAGACAACACTAGTAGTAATTTATTGCCATATATTTAAAAAGGCAACAAAATTAAAATATCGTTGCTATAAAATTTTATATAAGTAACAATTAAATCTGTTGCAATTTTAAATAATAATTATGGTCTATAATAAGTGAC
>JAOQMM010000172.1:9920670-9931878 GCA_027563515.1 Erythroxylum platyclados | reverse complement strand
GTCAGATTATTAAAAAAACAGAATCGGAAAATAAATTTTTTTTATGGTTTCATAATTTTTGAAAAATCAAAACTAAAAATGAAAACAAAAATTTAAATAACAAGTTCTTTTTACTAAATTTAAAAATACAAACAGAAAACTAAAAAATAAAAATAAAAACAAGTGGACCTACGTTTTATGCTGACTCTTATTTGCAAGGCATGAAAAAGTAAAACCACTTGAATTCCTTGACCAAAGTTTAATCTTTCTAGAAGACTAAATATAATGTACTTTTCTTGAGGGAAAAAGGCCTATTTAACTCTTCTTCTTTTGACGTATTCAAAATAATAATTAACATTTTTCTTTCCTGTTATAAACTTCAAAATACAAATTCAAGATCAGCACTAGGCTTGAATCATGCCGGTTTATATAATAATGTGCTCGCACAAGATCTCAGTCAAACTCTCTTAAGGCACCTATACTCCAAACCCTCTGTGTGATCATTCACAGCTATAATCAACGAGATTGGAAACTGACATAGAACCAGGAACCTTACACTTTGGACTACAGATTAAAGTATTAGGCACCAACAGTCAGGTGGTTCCTAAATAATGGATATATATATTACACCATAACTTGCACGCCAAATATGTATACATTTAACAAATTTGTGGAAGTTTGTCCCCTGAAAGGAGTCTTCAACCAACAAGTGATTAATGCAGTATACTTTTTGTGTGCAGGTTGAATCTTAACTGGCAATGCTCGTTTTCCACTTGCAGGAGCAAGACTAGTTCATTTATTTTCACGTATATATATTTTTAACTCTTTAAGACAAAGAGGGCAATGTATGAGAGTCGCTCTTCTTGTGGAAGATAGTGAGAGAGAGAGAGAGAGTCTTAATTAACAGCGTAAAAATGGGTAGAACTCCTTGTTGCCCCAAGGAAGGAATGACTAGAGGGGCTTGGGCTGCTCTCGAGGACAAAATTCTCACTGAATATGTCAAAATTCATGGCGAAGGGAAATGGAGAAACGTTCCCAAGCAAACTGGTAAGTGGTTGCTAGTATAGTAGTTCGTAAGTATCTTACCACTAGATGCTCACTAGAATTAATACAAGTGTTGAATTAAGGTCTGAAGAGATGTGGAAAGAGCTGCAGACTGAGGTGGTTGAATTACCTTAGACCTGATATCAAGAGAGGTAACATTTCAGATGAGGAAGAGGATCTCATCATTCGTCTCCACAAGCTTTTAGGCAACAGGTGCGCTTTTCCTCATCTCTGTCTCTATCAGATTATAAAAATGTAAGCTTGTGTTTATTGTTTTTTGTCACTGTAGATGGTCTTTAATTGCTGGAAGGCTTCCTGGGAGAACAGACAACGAAATCAAGAATTACTGGAACACAATCCTGGTGAAGAAACTATATGGAAAACAATCGAAACAAAGTAGCGATGAAAAGAAGAGTAATCAAATCCAAGTGTCTGATCAATCCCCCTTAGGAACAGGAATCATGTGCCATTCAGCTATGATTCCAACCAAGGAAGCACTTGTAAATGAGAATTTGAGATCTAACAAGGCAACAGAAGATTTAGTGAAGAACGAGGATGTGGGATTGAGAGCTGGTAGCTCAATTTTGGCCGACACATCCAAGGAATGTGATTTGCAAAAATCGAGGTTCGAATTCTGCATCGAGAAATTTCCTTCATCTGATATTTCTGATTCAGAATTTTTCAGGAATTGTCAGCTTGACGATGGAGCAGATGAAGAAGGTGGTGTTACTCGGGAATGGACAACTTTGGACGAAAGTTTGACGTTCTCCGAAGAAGAGATATTGCTCCAGGATTGGATTATAGACGACAGTTTCCACCAAACCAACTAATTTGTTTCTTGAATTAGTCCAATTAAAATGGAATAAAATGTAATCGGATCTAGATTGACTGCATTTCTAATCAACATTATCATCTTGCCATGTTTCTATGACCCGGGGTTCTCTCTTCTCCACTTTTTACGTCACAAATCAGACAAATCTCTCACCCATGGACCATTAAGGTCTTACTCTGACCCCAACTCCTTTATGCATAAAAGTTACGGTTTTAAAAGCCTACGACGGACCTTCAGCCCATATGTCCTTCACACTTGCAATGAACAATCGAAGCTGAGATGAAACAGGTTAGGTTATTCCAAATTAATATTAACGAAGCCACTAGAGTTTGGACTTCACAACTTTATATATTTAAGTTCTTTGATGTACAAATAAAAAGATTATTTACAAAGCATTCAATGCTAAGGTTATTCTACTGTAACTGGATAACAACAAAGAACTTAAGAAAGCTTAAAAATCAATTGAGAAATAGTTAAGGGAGAAAATGAAAAGAAAAACATTCTTGCCGTTGAATCTCCAATGGAATAGTAACGAAGATTTTATTTCACATAAGCAACTATATATGCAAATCATAACTCAACAAGGTCCAACTTTTCTAGTCTTCTGCTTTTAACACGACAAAAAAAATTAAAGCCAAATAGTCTTGGATCATGTAATTACTAAGTTCCCGCAAAAACTAAGAGCCCGAATGAGCTAAAGGAGCATAAAAGTATTGTCTTTCGCTTTGAAACCTTGTAAAGCCGCCAAAAGAATCACCTGATATGGAAGTCTAATATGTAGTTCTACATTTTTGCAACCTCAGTCCTTGATCTTCATTGTCATCATGTTATAGCTTCTCGATAATTTTTGTCTTGTTCATCGCTGTGGTCTTCTTCTCCTTGTTGACGACTTCCTTCTTCAAATTCTACTCTACAGTCAACCGAGTCATCAAATTGTAATCTCTCGGAGCCCATCTCATCAGATTCCACGTTGGTTTTTGTTGCAGTTGTTAGACCTCTCCGAACTGTAAAAGCATCTAAAAGCTCTGGAATGTCTTTATTTTCGATCCCAGCGGCATTCATAGACAGTGGTCCAACTCCAGACATGATGTTATCAGCAGAGCGGCTAATGTGTGTTCTAGAGTAAAGCTCATCAAGTTGACTGAAATATGAACAAGTTTTGGACTGCTGAGACCTCTTCTTAGTACTTTCTTTGGCTTTCCTAAAGTACTTGTTGATATTCTCCCACTTCTCTTTGCACCTCTTGGCACTCCTTTCGTATCCCATTGAACCCATTAATTGACTTACTTCTTCCCAAAGAGGCCCCTTTAAGCCAGTTTCCTGATATTTTGTCTCTATGCTACTTCGTACTTGGATCAAAGCCTCAACTTCAGCTTTAGGCCACCTCTTATGGTTGGCGGATTCATTGGTTGTCAGTTCATCGATAGCAGCTTCTGCTTGGAGCACCAATGGCGTCCTTCTAGCAGGAAGATCGATGCTCTGGCCTGTAATTTTCCCTACATAAGAAAGAAATTGAATTTCTCTATCTGAAGCTTGAGCTTGTTCACGAGCTCTAGCAATGACTTCCCTGTTGAACTCTTCAGCTTCTTGACGCCTCCACGCTTCTTCTTTCTGTGTCCTTTCTCTATCCATTCTCTCAATTGCTTCCAAGAAATCCCTGTGCAGCTTCTCTTGATGGTTCCCTAGTTCCTTCACCAAGTTCTGGAAAAACCCAACAATTGAATTCAACTTCTCCTTCAGTTTCCTCTTTCTCTTCCTCTTCAGTCTCTTCCTCAACGAAACTTCCTCCCCAATAGAGTTCTCTGACCCATGTTCAACTCCAACTACATTGTTCACTGCACCAATATTCTCATTCTCTGTGTTACCAAACGGTACGAAAAGACATTTATTGGTCGGTGAATTTTCTCCTGTCGGTGCAAAGCCGGAGCCTGTCTGATTAGTTTCAACAGTCTTCGCAATGCTACATATTGCTTCAAGCTCGCCAAAGAGCCCAAATTTACAGTCCGAATTCTTGCAATTTTCACAACTTCCATCGACGTGCTTTGCACGTACAAGATTATAGTACTTGTTGTCGCTTCCCTGAACTTCTTTTTCGCTGTTACTTCTATTGAGCAGTTTCCTGCAACATTTAAACAAACACGTAGATGACATGAATGCCCACTCAGCTAGAAAATCAAAGTGCCAGCGAATGATTAATAAAGGTGATAACTTTATCATCTAGCAGTTACCAAAATGGCTCCTTGATTGCGGCAGCAGAATCTACATTGGAATTCCAACACTGAGGCATTACCAACGAATTGGAGAGATTGGAATCATCCCCATTAAGCAAAGTAGCTCCTCCCCCTTGATTCAAAGCACCATCTTGATGAGTACTGCCACTGTTTTCATTGAGACCCAACTTGAAATTCACGCCGAAGAAGGATGGGAAAGACGAAGCCTGGCATTGTTGCTGCGATATTTCTCGGTCCAGCCTCTCCTCGAGCTGTTGAAATGAGGGGAAATGTTGTTGGGGGTGAAACAGCTGATGAGTTGCGGCAACGGAGGACCGCTGTTGTGGTGTCTCCGGCGAAAGATTTTGGTGGGTTTCTCTCTGTTGATAGGGATGGTGCAGGCTTAGGTTTTGAGGACTCAAAATGGGGTAATCTGATGATGGGCAACTACCACCATCCTCCATGATTGGGTGGTGGTGGCGGTAATGGTGGTTGCCAAGTACACCATAATTTGGCTGCATATCCTACATGTAAAGATAGATTTAGTCAGAGAAAAACCCTAGAGAAGTAGTTGTGGCGGTGCAGTTTGGAGGAAGTTTGATTTTAGATTAGAGCTGAGAGCTAGAGAGTATAAGTTGGTGTAAGAAGGAGACGGAGACGTCTTACATGGAAGCAAATATGCTATCTTGTTAGGGTTTTGTTAAGCTAATTAATAATAGAATCCTACAACCTATAATCATGATCTTATCATTCCTTTTCTTTTAATCAGGAAAGATATGTTTTAGTAACCATGAATGCATCGTACAAATGCCATTGCCAGTTGCCTTTTTTTTTTCCCTAAAAATATATAATTGGCACAGCATTAGATATGAATTGATGAGAACATAAATTTTATATTAAAAATAAAATTGTGCAGTATTGTCTTCTTCGCCATCTTTAATTCTGTAAACCTAATTTGAGTTGAACAAAGAAAAAGCAAAACAAGAGCCATAGGATTTAGTTAGGCAGGTGTGGGGATAGAGTACGAACATAAGAACAGTAAGACACGTGTGTGAGTTTTGAGGGACAGTAGAAGCTGCAGAGGCATTAAGAGACAAGGTTTTGGTCCTTTTGGAAGTATATTGTAATAATAGAATAGAGGTGCACGTGAATTATCAGTGACAGTACACTCAATTGTCCTCTTGTCCCTCGCACATTAATTTCTGTGTCTGTTTTAGGATCTCGAGGCCTTTTTCAACGGTGGAGATGCTGCTTACCCCACCCTTTATTGCCTCTAACCCATCTTCACTTGGACTTCGCTTCAAATCTTTAATCGGGCTTTCACTACATACGTGACCCACCAAAGTTTGTCGGCTTTAGGCATGGAAAGCAATACAAGTCCCAAATATCAAAATTGATTTTTTAACTAATTAACTCTTTGGAATAAAGTTTAGAATTCGAATTTCATGATTTAATTGCAATTTAGGTAGCTGGTATGTTTCAATGTAGTTTATGCTTGTAATTTGCTGAGTGGTCAACATCATTGCTTTTGGAGTGCTTTAGGCCACAGATAGTCAAACGGGGCCCCAAGCTGCTGCTTTGTGGGCTCAGCTCTACAAATACCAAAGCGCATATATCATTTTCCCCATACATTGAGAGGTTCCATCTCCATTTTGGTTTAGCAACAGTGCGTAGTTGAAATATTTAAACAGGACTTGAAAAAATATTCAACTACTATTGCTTCATTTCATCCAAGTTGTGTCACTCCAACCGGTATCTGTATCACTTTACGTGAAAGAAGAAACTTAAAATCAATGAAGTGCATACTTTTTCCGAGGGGAAAGGGAATCATTTGCAGAACTGAACAAGGAGGCATCTTTTAGAGAATGGTTTGAAACTTTTGTGCTTTCTGCCATCTTTCTCTGACAGCGTTTGATTTGATGATTGGTTTTTTGTTTTTTTGAACTGCAAAGGGTTCGTGGCTCGCCAAATTCGGTATAGCTAAACAAGCCCCCGATTAAACAGGGATAGGTCCTAGCATTTCAAGTTGTTCTTAGTGACATGGTCGATCAATGTGGTGGGTTCTATACAATAATACTCACGAGATTAATAAGAATAATCAATTAATTTCAAACAACTCAATCATAATAAATAATCAACTCAAATAATATAGATGATGAAAAAATAAAAAACTAAATTTATGTGAAAAAAAATTTAGTGTATAAGAAAAAACTATAGACTAAACCAATAAGTAAATTTACTAATTAAATATCAAGCTTACAAGAATTCAAGTTTCAAACTATTGACCCTAACTTGAAACACAATCATAATATAATAGCAGGTAACCCAACAAGATTCTAAGATTGAGTATAAATTGATATTCCAAATCAATACTACTGCAATCTAATCTTGAATCGTTAAACCTAAAAAAAAGAACGTATGGATGAAGAATACTCATGTTCTCTCTCATACTCTTTTTTCTCTTTTTTTATGATACATTTGATGGCCATCATATTCTCCTTTTGTATCTAGTAAAATAGGATTTAAATAGAACATGACCACCCACATAGGCGTGTCTAATGACTGTGTCCCTTAAACTCACTTCAATACTAGTCAGTCGCAAAGATACACGGTCGTTTCCAGTACCATATGGGCACGTCTGAGCTCCACATAGGTGAAACTTAATCCTTCAACTCGTGCACGGTTACAGAAGAATACATAGTCATACGCATGACCATTTCCACCAACGACATGAGCTTGTTTAACCCCAAAACAAGCGTAGTCAACCCTTAAATGGGCGTGTCTTCTAAAAATAACTTCAATCCATTAATTCTCTGTCTCAACTTTGCCCGATCTTTGTTCCTTTCAATCTATAAAGGTAACTAAAACTCCCAAAGTTCAAACATTGTGGTATAGGTCAAACAAGTTTTTCTAAAATGGGCCTAGACCCACAACAATCTCCCTCCCTAACCCATTTCCAACGAAAAATAAAACACTCCATCAATCACTTGAAAGCCATCTTGGCGAGCTTGCCATAAAACTCAAGGTTATTCTAGGAACTTCCTTCGTCAATATATCAGCTCCATTCTTGCTCTTGTGAATCTTCTTCAGTTTCATTAATTGCTCCTTAACCGCTGATCACAACCATTGATACCTGACATCAATATACTTGGTGCGGACTAATACATGAAATTCTTGCTCAAATTTATAGCACTTTGACTGTTACAAAATGCCACGTACTTTTCTTGTTTCACATCCAATTCTTGACGGAATCACTTCAACCAAAGCATCTCGTTACCTACTTCCATAGTTGTAACATACTTTACCTCAGTTGTAGAGAAATGACTACCTCTGCAAATTTGAATAAGTAACCTAACGTGGACTTCCTGTTATCGAGATCACCACCTATGTCTACATCTGTGTATATTTCTAGAATTTGCTCACCATCAACAAAGTACAAACTCCATCTTTAAGTACCTTAAAAGTATATAAACATCCACTTTATTGCTTCCTAATGAACCTTTTTTGGATTAGATAAATATCTACTCACTAATCCAACAACCTGTGCTATATTTGGCCTTGTACACACCATGACATAAATCAAAGAACCAACAACAAAGGAATACAAAATATTGGACATATTGGCTTTCTCCTTTTTGGTGGTAGGATAAACTCACTTACTCAACTTGAAATAAGCTGTTAATAGTGTGCTAACCAACTTAGAATTCTTCATATTGAGCCTTTCAAGCACCATTCAATATACTTTTCTTGTGATAACTACAAATTTTCTACCTTGTAGTCACAAATAATTTCCATGCCCAAAAATCTATTTTATAAGACCCAAATCTTTTATATCAAAGGACTTGGACAAGTCTTCTTTTAACCTGTGAATCATGTTAACGTCTTATCCCACTATCAACATATCATTAACATACAACATCAAGATAATAAAGTTACCACCAATAAACTTCTTGAAATACACACAGAGGTTAACTAAAGTTCACTTATAACCATTTCCAATCATAAATGAGTGAGATTTTTTGTAACACTACCTTGATGCTTATTTGAGCATATAAAAACTCCTAATCAATTTGTAAACTAGATCCTCTTTCCCTTTCTAGGTGCTCCATATAGATCTCCTAATGCAGGTCGCTATGTAAGAAAGCGATTTTCACATAAAGTTGTTCAAGTTCAAGATCCAAACTGGCAGTTAGACTCAATACAGTGCAAATGAATATCATCTTGACCACTGTTGAAAATATCTCATTAAAGTCGATGCCCTTATTTAGTTGTATCCCTTCACCACTAATCTTACCTTACGCTTCACCATGTTGTTACTGTCTTTCTTTCTTGATCTTGAATACTCATTTATTGTTTAATGCCTTTTTGTCTTTTGGGAAGCTTCACTAACTTGTAGGTCTCATTCTTTATTAAAGAATACATCTCCTTTTGCATTGCCTCAAGCCAAAAGTCATTGTCTCTGAGTGACTAAATTTCTTGAAAATTCTATAGCTCCCCCTCAATAGTGACTAAGAGATATTTTGAAATTAGGTATTTTGTTGAAGGCTTTTTCTCTCTAGTTGACCTTTGAAGTTAGATGTCTTCCAAATATGAGCTATTGGAATTAATCTAACCTTCTTTAACGAGATCTGCACATATCTTATGCTTATAGAAGAATATGTCTCTGCTTCTGACAACCTTCTATTTTTTTGAGTTGTAAAGCCTCTAGCCAACTTGTTGACACCATACACAATAAATAAACAAGGAGTAGTCTTTGAATCAAGTTTCACTCACTGCTCCTTTGGCACATGTTTAAAGGCCTTGCATCAAAATTCCTTTATATACAAATAAGAAGGATCTTTCCCTGTTTATACTTTCTTGGGAATATCAAACTTAAAGGAATTAATGGTACAGGATTGATCAAGTATACAGTGATTCAGAATGCTTCATCCTAAAAAATCTTTGGTAAGTTAGAAATTATTAGTATACTTCGAACCTTCTTCATAATGGTTCTATTCATCCTCTCAACGATACCATTGTGTTATAGGATACCAAGTTCTATCTTCTCATGTCTTATGTCATTTCTCACACAATAATCCTCAAACCCATTGGAGGTGTAATCTCCTCTATTGTCAATTTAGAGACACTTTAATTTTCTCTCTATCTCCCTTTCCACCATGGCAAGAAATTTTTGATAAATCTTAAACACCTAGCTTTTTGTTTTCAATATATAAAAACAAGTTTTATGTGAAGAATCATCAATAAATGTAACAAAATATTTGTTACCTCCCAAGGACTCCACATTAAAAGGATCACACATCGAAGTGCACCAACCCTAACTTGACCATTTTTTTGATAGAACTTCCATAGAAAGAAGCTCGATGTCATTTTTTGGTCAAGCAATGATCATAAAGATTAAGGGAGATATTAATGTTTGTAAGTATAAGAGATTTACTAGCTAACAATTTGATCCCTTTCTCACTTACATGTCCTAATCTATGATGCCACAAGTTTGGAGAAGTATTCTCTTCAACGATATATAATTCACCACCACACACCTTCAGGTGTATCTTAAATAGGGTGCAAGACAATTTACTATAAGCAACTGCCATTGCTACCTTAGATAACTTCCATTTACCATCCCCAAATATGTGTCGCTACCCTTGTTGGTCAACCGCATTTATAGATAAAAAATTGCGGCACAAGTTAAGAAGTGTCTTACATCTCTCAAGATCAGCTTAGATCCATTATTGGTCTAAACTAGGATGTTATGCACACCAATGATGCTATAAGAACTGTAATTACCCATCTTAACACTCCCAAAGTCAGCACTCCTATAATTAGTAAAGTACTTTATTTTTGAAACATAGTGGTAGGAAGCCCCATATCAATAAGGCATTTAAAATCTGAGACACCAATATGAAGACACTAATTGTTTACACATATCAATGTCATCTCATCACTTGTACTTGAAGTTGTAGTAGTAGTGTTTTTATCATCTCCATCTTTCTAGTAATCTTGCTTCATTAGTCTCTTTTCCACTTATAGCAAAACTTCTTTGTACAATTAGGTTTAGTTCAGTAATGGTGTGTCCTAGTCTCCTTACCAATTGTAGGTTTAGACCAGTTCTTGAACTTGCCACATCCTTTGGGACCTCTAATTTTGCTTCTTCCTCTACTCTCTACTATAAGAGCCTCTACGTTATCAATACTCATCTCCTTTCTCCTAATCTCTTTATTATACATGATCTCTTTGATCGTATTTAAAGAAAGCACACCATATTCGATATTGCTAAATAATGCCCTAATTAAACAGGGGTAGGTCCTAACATTTCAAGTTGTTCTAATGACTTGGTTGATCAGTGGATACTATCATAGAAGTAGCTTTTGGAAGTATTTAAACGATGTTTGAGCTGCAAATAGAGCAAATCATTTTCATTCTTGAACATTATTATATTTACATCCATACTTTATGGTATGCCAAAGATCACTAATTGAAAGTATAAGTTTCCTTTTATGATCTATTATTATAATGTATGAGGGCGAGCCTTGGAGTAACTGGTAAGGTTACTCCTTTGTGACTAGAAGGCTACGGATTTGAGTCACAGAAATAGCCTCTTTGTAAAATGCAAAGGGAAGGGTGTGTACAAATGATGACTCTCTACTGACCATCGCAAAGTGGGGAGCCTTGTGCACTGGGGTTTGCCCTATGATGTGTTAACCTGAACTACAAGAGTGATTTACTACATAGTGCTAAAATCTTTAGATTCTTGCCTGCTAAAAAGAATAAAAGGATACATGACCATAAACAATTAAATAAAAGCAATTTTGAGGTATGTGATCCACAAGAAAGAATAACAAACTATGTAAAATCGACTTAATGAATGAAATTTAGTATAAAAAAATTCAACAGATTGATTTTAAGATAAAAAAAGATAATTCGTTTATAGTCTGAAAAATATGACATCTTATAAAGTGATAATCATTTTTAATATGTTTAATACAATCATAAAAGATATCATTATGAATAATCTACTTAGTAATGTGATTTTCATAATGGAGGATAGTAGTTGATGAGTATATAATATTTATATTTTGAGATAACTAATATAACCTCACATAAAAAAATACCCTTTTCCTACAAACCCTAATTGTACAAATTCTT
>JAOQMM010000172.1:9838035-9852288 GCA_027563515.1 Erythroxylum platyclados | reverse complement strand
TCCATTACTTTGTTCAAAACGATTCTCTAACTCAATCCAAAGTTCTCTTGCACTATTACAATATAAAAGACTATCAGCTATATCTTTCTCAACTGAATTCAGAAGCCAGGAAGTTACCATATCATTCACTCTCTCCCAATTTCTGAAAGATTCATCCGCTTGATCTGGTTTGGGAACAAAACCATCGATAAGCCTTAATTTGTTCCTTGCTGAAAGTGCAATCATCACAGACCTCCTCCATGACTGAAAACCAGTTCCATCGAACAATTTATTGACGAGCACCTGACTCGAATTATCGGAAGCATACAAATAGAGAGGATTATTTGTATCGATTTGAGCTGAAGAACTCATTCCTGAATCGATTGACATCAAGAATGAAAAAAATAAAAGAGAATCAATCAAATTGAAAGAATGTTTGAAAGAAAGATCGAAGAAGCTAAGGATTTTCTAGCTCTGATACCATATTGAAACTAGAAGAATCCAGAGAATGTTGAGAATAGAAGAGTCGAGAGATGTAAAAGGAAAGAATTCTTTCTTACCCATTGAATAATATTTGTACAATACACGTGTTTATATATACAAGCTGAAAAGTTATATGTACAGGAAAATAAGTTTAACTAATTAATTAACTCATCATGTGTAGCATGTGACTTGAATCGTCGATGTTGAGGAATATAGTCAGTAACAACATCATCTTTGTTTCTACCAGCCACACGTCCTCTTAATGATTCTAGAGCATCTCTAAGCTTCTTCAAAAGAATATGTCTCTTTAGTGAAGCTGTCTCCCTGAGTCTAGCCTGCAATACACAAACGACTAACTTAAAAGCACTGTTCTTATAGTTTATCTATCACCCAATCAATTTGTGTACATCCCAATAAACAAAAGAATCTAAAACAGAATTTTTAACAAAACAATCAAATTAGCATACCAAATCAAGTTTCTAGAAGGAAACACAAACAACTACAAAAACATTTATCAATCTTACTTCTTCAGACAACTTAGTAGCTACAGCCTGACCCTTCTTGAATTTGCTGGCAAGGTCACGCACAAAAAGGTGTTTCTACTGGCTGAACTCCAGTCTATCTTAGTCCTTCAATATTGAAGTAGAAGCTGTGGAATCTGCCATATCTCAGTGTAGCATGCTGGAGACCTCGATCGACCTACGCTTTTGTCCAAAGGTGAGTGAAGCCTGTTGCTTGCTCTTTTAGTGGACTTCTGAAAGTCTTAAAAGGAAGAAGCAAACACACTTGTTACTGGCATCTTTTTGTTCCTTATATTTCTTGTTGTATGTTAAAATAATAAATGTCTGCTAACTGAAATGTCGTGTGCTTCTACTATGATTTCCTGGATCACATATGTTGCATAAGCTTGGGGAAATTACAAACTGCATGCCCAAGCTTAAAACGTGTATTTAGCAGCTTGTCAGCATCATGATGATCAGAGGCTTGTTAGTGCACGTGGTTGTGAGATGATTTTGTATGTATTGTAGATGCCCATCTATTCAACGTAATTCATGTTCTGGGGACAACCTTACAACAAATTATCTTTATTTTCTATGATTAACGGTATCAGTTTCCATAGAAAAATTTTAAACTTGTAAGCTGCACGTGAAACATTTTAAGCTCATTACAAATGTTTGTGAGATTGGATCACATGTACAGAACAAAGTAGACTTAGATACAAGTTAATGTTTTTGATGATTGCTACAATCGGCAGCCTCGTAACACCAGTCCAGGAGCATCATAGAATTGACTCCAATTGCTTCAATTCCGGGTCTGTAGATTCGGGCACTTCCTCTTCTATTGGAGCTCTATAGGCATCCGCTACAGCCTTCCCTTTATCTAGAACATCCGAAGGGATAGTTTGCAGGAGGCTGTAAATGACATAAGCTTAGCAGAGAAGTAACTAATAGCCTATAATTGTTTAGCCTTAAGGAGAAAAATATACACGCATTACCTGTCCAGTGCGTTGAGAGCCACATATATTTTTGCCTTCATCGATTCAGTTGAAGCTTCCTGATCTTTCCTCGATGCATGCAGCAGCAAGGAATCAAGATCCTCCAATGCTCTGCAAAATTGCATAAGATATTTGCTGTCAATACTTGTTTGGATGGTTATTACTAATCAGTTGGTTCCTTGATGAGAAACATATATATGCTCTAGCACAAAACTAAAACCTTAAAAGCTCCCAAGCGATGCCATTGCTGGCTTCATTTACAAATACCCACTTAAAAGGTGCCAAAGTATCAATCAGACAATCATAGCTACTGGTTCAGAGCTTTTGCTGAGAAACAATGGGAAATACCTGAGACATAGGTCAACGTCATTGAAGGCAGTATTACCCTTCCCAGCTTCAGAAGCATATTGTGCAACCTGAAGTTCCGAAGAAATTTCCAATGCTCAGGAACTCATGCACACAAAAACTGCCATAAAGCAAATCCAAATGAGAATGTGGAATGATGCTTTGGACATCTTATTTCAGATAGAGTCTTTTAGAAGACACCAAACCAAACAGGAAACTGCCAGACTGATCTTTGATTTCAAGTACTAGAATAAGATCAGTAGAGTATAATCAAACCACTACAATGAGAGGCCAAGACTTCAATGTCCAACTTAAATGTTATGCTTTAAGTCCTCCCAGTTTTTATTTTACATTCTCGTACTCCACCCATACATCCCACACAAACAATGCTTAGCTTAGGCGTCTTACTCCATATTGAAAAGTTGGGAAAAATAAGAACTCACAAATGAGACTTTGACAGATCATATGATCTACAGTTCTAGACATGAACACCCGATACATTATTCCCATATTATCTTTGAATTCCAACATACAGAACTTCATATTGACACAAAAGTACAAAGATTTAACTACAGCTACAAGCAATCAAAACTAGGATAAACAAAAAACTAGGAAACTATAAAAAGACAAAATAAAAGTTCAGAAAAGAAATAATTCAAGAACATCACTTACAGCTCGAATATTCACCCGAAGAGAGGCTGCTGGGCCAGAGCGCAATAAAGAACGGCAATTAACAAATTGGGGTTGTTCATCCTCCAGATTTTTCTCTATGGTGGTCAGAATAAATTTGCGATAGCAATATAAATTAACTTTGGAGTACTATATCACTGAAAGTATAGATGCATGATCTCACAAATGCCAAATACAACTCTTATTCCAGTGAAAAAGGAAATACTCAAGCACGAAAGCAAAATTACCCAGGTCCTTAATCTGAAATTCTGTCAAGATTACAGCAGGTATATACGCTTCCAATGGATCAAGTCTTTTCCTGTTCAATATTTATGAAACTAACTCATTAGCAGACATACATGGAAAGAATAAAGCAGTATTCTACAAAGTCAACGCCCGTAGCAGAAAAGACACTAAAAGTTAGTAACTTGTTGGCATTAGCAGGTAAAGAATTTCCAATGATTTAACATATATTAACAAAGCTGGAGTCTTGTGAGTTACACACTAACACAGTTTCTAACCCAACTGGAATTGCACAACAGAGCCAATTTCATGCAAGTTCATTCAGTGACAATGATTAAAATAATGGCAATTTGAAACCAAAACCCAATTGTACATTGGTCATTTACCTTTTCACATACTTGTCCAACAAGCTCCCCGCAAGAGCATCTGCCAAAAAAAATATTTCACTGAGCATGTACAACTTGAAATGCCAGATACATTACACTCTTTGTGTAACCCTCCTCGTTTTTTCTTCTTTATTTTTCAGTTTCTTATCCAATGCCAACTTGAAAGCTATAAGCTTTATCCTCTGAACTGTTTCCTTTACCCAATTATATGTGATACCAATAAATGTTTGAAACTTTGAATTCTCGAGGGGATCCAAAAAGACTTCAACTTCCGACAGAAGAAAGCCCTCCACATGAAACTCTAACAAAATTTTATATATATATTTCTCTTCTTCTTCTTTTTTTGACAAATGAATACAGAATACCAACAAATATTCTCATTTGAAACAAGAAAAGACGTCGTAACTGAGGTTTTAAAAAGATCAATCAAAAGTAGGATTAAGGTTGTCTGTATTACTTTAGTGAAAACATAAAAAAAATTTATCATCTATCAATTTTATTTGCATTTTTTCTATAAATTCTTTTATTTGAAGGAAAATTCGATGCTTACGGTGGCTAGGGAGGAGGATGAAAGGAGAGAGAAGGAGAGAGATAGAGACCAATCGCCTGCTCTCTCGCCATCTTGGGGTGGATAATGCGCAACTCACTGAGTTTTTGGAGACGTAATAGCGCTTTGGAGCTGATGGGTTCATAGGGTTGTTGCCAACTAGCGCGGTGGTGCGAAGAGTGGCCATTTCGACGGCGAGTGAGTGAGAATCCTCACCGGATAAGCTTTACCTATACCCGGACAAACGCTCTCCTATCCTATCCACTCTGTCCCTGCGTTTTACGTCCGTCACCAACAGAATAGTCTTTTGAAAGACGATTTTACCCTTATCATTTATATCGTTTAACTTGATTACTTTAAGTAGTTCTACTTTAATTTTATCTATTTTTAAAAAATTCTTATAATTAAAATATTAATAAATAAAAATATATTTTTAATCTTATTAAATATGTATAAATATAGTATTCACTAGCATAATTTTGTCTTTTTATACTTGAAAGCAATGTTATGAATATCGTACTGATACTAGTATCAGATTTGGTTCTATTACGGTACTGTATCAATACTAGTAAATACTAGGTACCGTTTCAAGTAATTTTTTAAATTTATAAAATAACCCTTGATTTTTTTTAAATTACAAAATAGTCCTTAAATATATTGTGCTGTATAAGTCATAATTTTATATCAATCATGTCTCAAAAATCATAATAATAGAAATTTAAAATAACAATTATTTATTTTTATTAATATTATTTTCACATATAAATAATAACTACAATTAATATGAAAAAGATCATTTAATCATCATGGAAATATAAAATTAAAAATAATACAAAGTATTTAAAATATTATAATTTAATCATATAATAAATAATAATTACATCAAAACGTCAAACAAAAAGAATCATTTTTGACAGATATATTATTAGCAATAGCCCGATATTATTATTAATTTCCTAACAAAAATGTCCATTATATAAGGAAAAATATCATATTAGTTATGTTAATACTCTTCTCAGATAAGTTTAATTTATATCAGTCATTTCATTTCAATATCATAAACTCTTGACTCTAATAATTTTACTATCATAGCACTAATTTTGACTAAAAATTATGCTATAGGAATTCACTAAACCAATTTAGATATCAATATGAATATAATTTATCCATATTTTAAATCATTTCAATGAGTGCAACACTTTCTAATACTCAGCTAAATTTGTCTTCAATATAATTATAATACTTTTACCCTTAAAGAAACTATATTTTTGTTGTCAATAAAATTTCAATTATAACATTATTACTTACTAAAAAAAATTTTGTTCATTTAAAATACAAAAGGCTTTATTAACCTTATTAGAGGAGGATAATTTTAGGATAAATTACATTTTAAATTCAAAATTTTGTCTAATTTTATAATACTAGTTAGAAGTATCAAAAATATCCATAATATTATTGACATGAATTACCATATAAATGGGCTCATTACACTACATTTACATAATTAAATAAATAATTTTAAGTTATGTACAAAGTCTAATTGCCAGGGATCTCAATCCTCGTTCCATTCTTACTCGTTTGGGTTTATAAAACTCAAGAAATTTTTTTTCTAATTTAAAATAAATTTGTTCATAATAATTTCATTAATTTATAAATTATTTAAATAAGTATAATTTAGTATGTCAAACTATTCATATTCAGTTAGTATCATGCCAAATTAACCTGAGGTCTCATTACACATATGTCAAAAATAATTCTAATTAAATTAATTTTTTGGAAAAATTAAATAAATTAATATACATAAAGATAAGCCCAAAGAAAGTTACACAATTTTACATGAGACACAACTTTTTTTTTTGTAAACAACAGTGAAATTCAAGATTTGGCTATTAGAAAGAGAGGATAAGATTTTTAATGGAATGGAATGGTAATGGATGTAATATTAAAAAATTATTGTTTGGGAGGGGTAGAAGGGTTCATAATGTAATATAGTAAAATGTTATTTGGAAGAAGGGTTTATAATATAATATAGTGAAAAGTTGTTTATCATTTTACATTCCATCCTAAACCCCCCAAATCGGAAGTTTCTCATTTTTACTATCTAGGATAGAATGGGATGTAATATGAAACCCTCCTCTTCCATCACATTCTATTATAAACTCTCGTCCTAAACGATGAAATAATATTCCATTTCATTCCATTCTATTAATAAACCCCCAACCAAACATAGCCTTAGCTTTGTTCTCTCTCTTGCCTTCCACCGACTTTCTTCTATTTACCTTTTTCTCTTGCGTTTTTTTTCTTTGTTGTGCTTTTGTGTTTGACATTCATTCATTTGGGTCAAGCTCAGTTTCAAAGAAGAAAGTTGATTCTGGGTATTAATTAAGATTTATAACAATAGGAACAAGCGGCGGTTGTGGAGGCTTGGGCAATTGGCTTGGGCGCTAACCATGCAGGCGATATGAGGAAGAGATGATAACGAAGTAGTGACCGACGACAGAAACATGTGAGGCGGTGATGGAGAGACGATGGTGGTTGGGTGTTGTGAGACATCAGAGATAAAGAGGGGGCAGAGAGAGAGAGAGAGAGAGAGAAACAAAAAATGTGAGAGTGAGAGAGATGGGTTACAGATGCTGGAGGGGGGAGGAGGTTTTTTTTTTTTGCAAAAAGGACCTTCAATTTTTTTAAGTTTATGGTACGGACCGATATTATAAATATCAGCTGGTACTGCCGGCACCACTCAAAATTGTCGGTATCAACAGGTACCAAAGAGCTTAATTTCGTATCGTTTTTCAACTGGTAAGGTACCTTCTAACTGGTACCCGCTGGTACGATACGAAACACTTAACTCTGCTTGGAAGCTAAGATTTTTTTTAATAGAGAATTCACATCTATTATTTTAAGTATGTGTAAATTAGTTTAAGGAAATATATTAGAAAACTATCCTCTCAAGTAATAAAAGCACTTATAAGAAAGTAGTTTTAGATGGTTTTTTATGCTTAATCAATAGATGAATTTCAATAAAGATCATGATCCCTTAAATAGTAGGAAACAAAGTAAAAGTTTAGGGACTTGTGCCACTTTATGGAGAAAAATGAAATGCAAAGGTGAAATAAAGGAAGCAGTTGGCTTTCTAATTTGATTTAATCTTTTGAGTTATTTGTGGAAGCTTTGAACTTGAATGCCAATGCAAGAATCGCAAAGATTATGAGACTACCACTAGAAGAGCCACCAGTTATATGAATCTAATATATATCAAACTTGGTAAGGTTTCGGTCAAGGTATAGTGATAAAGAGATGGCCAAGATCAACACCAATAACAATAATGGCAACTATGAAACAGTGTTGGTGGGTTAGTCATCCAATTATAAGTCATAGTTAGGTCTTCGATCAATATATAGAGGAGAAATCATGGGTAGTAGGCCAACCATTATAGCAAAAAGCCTCTCATAAAAGCAAGCTCTACTAGTCTAGCACACAGCATTGGCTTCATTCAGGAAATAGAACTTGGAAGTAAATTAATCCTTTGTTCTTATTATTAGTTTAGTAAACCAAAACATACTACATGGGGAGGAATATCAATACCAAAATACTCCATTAGTTATTCCTTATATTCATTATTAATCCTTCTTTATGTGGATAGTATATTTTTTTCTATAGTTATAAGAGTATTGACAATAGAATAATATGGTGAAGCATGACTCTGATGGAATAAAATGGTATCTAACAATTCTGATCATACAATTGTTCACATGATGAAAAGTTTTGTAGATGTTAGGATTGAAAAGGCTTAAGTGGCCAAGGTCTTTTTGCTCGGACGTTGACTATTCAGCTTAAAAACCAAAAGGAATCAAGTAATATGTTATTCACTGTAGTAATGAACTAAATTTTCAATTTGAAGCTAGAACCAAAAGTTTTACCAAAAAAGTTTTATCTTTATACCTAAATTCTTTGTGGAATCCTTGTAGAAAAAAGGACAATAGAGGTGCTGAGGGTAAGGAAACAACTTCTTTTTAAAGCTTTCATAAACTTTGAAGGTTGGAAGCAAAGTAATAGAAAAAGGATAAAATATTCTCCATTAACTAAAACTTGTTGATTTAGAATCTTATGCTGGAAGCATCATATATATCTTTTGACATATTTTCTTCCATATCACAATGTCCAAAAACCTCTCTCTCTCTCTCTCTCTCTCTGTCTCTCTTTCTCTCTCTCTCGCTCTCGCATTCTCTCTCTTATATAACTTGGATAGAGTATACTGAAATTGTTAATCTCAGTTAGATGAAGCGATTCACGATTCCGAAGCCAACAATTGGGATGGTATTTAGATCAAGACAAACAAAATGCAAGAGATTGGGGATGGAATAGCTAGAACTTTAGGGTTCATACCATTAAAACAAGGATGGACTATGAACTAGACAATAATTAAAATATGATATGGAATACAACCATCTTGCTTACTGATGGAAGAATATAGTCATTAACATCAAAATATGTAAAAGGATTCATGTAATGCTGCTACAAAAAGACTGTCCATCGTTTATAAACTGTAAAATTACGTTGTTGTACCCAAAAGCAATAGAATTAGGCATGGCCTAAATCAACATCCATGAAGCTTTTTGACTTGTACCTTGAAACTGTTTTCATCCATTTCTTTAAATTCATAGTCAGATTGCTAAAAAGTGACTGGGGTATATGTCTTTCTAGTTATGAAAGCTCAACAGGGAGAGCACCAACCGTCCTAGTAAAAGCATTTAGAACCAAGAATGCTAGTATAAAGGAGAGATCTAATATTCCTCCTAATAGGGGAGATGATAACAGAATATGTTCAAGTACGAATCACACAGAGTGCTTAATCAAACGGAAGATGTCCAAATTAAAGGCTAAGTATAAATTTGGAAAGAAAAGAACAATCTTGAAAGGAAGCAAAAAGCTTTGCCAAGCAAAAAGCTTTTCATGAGTTCCAATGAAGGAGAATTTAAATGTAAATCACAATTGCAAGTATCAGAAGTTACCATCAACACCAATTGGTAGTTATTGACATATTATATAATTTCATAAACTTAATATACCAAATCAAAATGGTAATAGAAATTGTTATTATAACTAATTAAAGGTTTAATATCTAAAAGAGGCTTCATTCATATGTTCACCTAAGAGGACTAACAATTGCAGGAGGCGAATTTGAAAATTAGGTCAATACAAGCCTTATAATAAGTAATGTGTTGTAGATGTTGAGAAAATTTGAGATGCCATTAAATACCATAAGCCTTACCACCGAATCTCCAACAAAATTGTGGGCGGATAGAACTTACATATTCTTGTGGTTGCCATAGTGAATCTAGAGCAAATTTTCATTAGAAGATGTGTTAGTCCTTAATGGCACTCAAGAGGGGGTGCATTAAATGTTAATAAAATTCAACAACTTTTCTAACCAATGTGCTCAATTAATAACAATCAATATAAAAAAGGATGAGAAAATTGCTTAATATAAATTAATTAAACAATTGAGCAATAAATTAAAGAGGATGGGCAGAAGAGAATGCAAATTGATTTATAGTGGTTGACAACCCTTACCTATGTCCACTCCCAAAATTCTTCTTAAAATTTCATTATAATTTTTCTTTCGAGGCAAAGAATAACCTTTGTATAATCTTTCTCAGCAAAAAAGAACCCTTCTTACAATCTTCTTCCAAGGTGAAGAGGAACATCAATGCCACTTAGATCACACCCAAGTACAATATTCAACAAACCAAAGTATTACAACTTAAAAGAACCTCACTTCTTCACTTGATAACTCCAAAATAGCTCACTCGTGCAAATGTGATACAATGATGCTCAAATGATTGAAAAATCTTTGTAATGTGTGTATACAACACCCAAAACCTTCTTGAAGCTAAATAAGAAAACACTTATTAATAATGTTTTGGGACCCAAAATAGTCATTGAAGCCAAGAATTAGCCATTACAATGGCTATATATAGTTAACTAGTTAACTAGTATAGCATATTGGTTGATCAATATGCATGTAAATCCCCAGATTCACCAGTTGTCAAACAATATGGCACATTGTTCGACCAATACGTCAACTAATGTTGCTACAAACTCACGGTATGTCAATTTTAACAACTTTAACCTATATTAGTCAACCACTAACCCATATGGATCAACCAATCACCCCGAAAACATGATTTTAACAACTTCAAATACTCAAAACCAATTTGTTTAATCCAAATAAGATTAAAACACTTTCCAAAATATTCTCTAAAGATTATTATAAAGATCAAGAAACTTTTTATTAGAATCAAAAGCTTCAATGCTTCTTAATGAATGTAAAGACTCATGCAACAAAGTAAGATGAATGATTATGCATGGTAAGCCTTTTAGATTATCAAATTAATAAAGTGAGCTTACAACTAATTACACAAAATATGAAATGATATTGATGACCCTTGATATTGTTTTGTTTTTATTTTGATCTTCATTTCATTAGTTGCAAACTTTAACTTTTCTTTATCAACTTCATACACTTTCTTCTTGAGTTTATATCTTCATTTTGTTCTAATGTTTCTTTTCATCAAAATAACAAATACATATGTAGTAATTATGTTTTTTTTAATCATCAAAACATTAATTAGAACCTCCCTTAGCTTAACAATCTCTTCCTTTTTGATAATGACAAAACATTTATGATATTAGAGAATAATAATAAAATGAAACACACAAAACATATTTCAAGAGAGTGATTGGCTATCTCTTAACTCATGCATAAAACATTATTCAATACGAAGAGCATAATTTAATATCAAAAACACAAGAGATATTCAAAATGAAAGAAATATTTATATATAAACATAACATAAATTTACTTAAGCTTATTTTATAAAATGCAAGAAATATAAAAATGACAAAACAATCACTCCTCCTATATTTCATCACTTATAAATCTAATATCATTAAACTTTCTCCCATTTTTTGGAATCATAAAAAAGAAATCCAAAAATGCACCATGTAACGTGTCATGCATCAAGCTAACTTGGTTAAAAAGATGAATATCATCAAAATTGCCAAACTTTCTCACTAAAAAGTGCTATTGAATATTTAAAAAGTTAAAATAAAAGGTTAATTTTCATAAAGGCATGACTAATTGTGTCTAATTTGAAAATTCCCAATTTTGATATTATTCCTAACTTAAAATTTTAATTAGGGCATCAAGAGCAAGTTTTGATAAAATTAAGAGTTAGAATTGTAACAAATAAAGCATGATTGCAATATCTAACAATTAATTTGATAAAAGAATGTATAATTCACAAAGGCCTAAATTTCAAAAATGATGATGGAATAAAGTAGTCAAATTTGAAATTTAAAATAACAAATATGATGCAATCACACTTTAAAAAAAATTAAGTGAACCAATTAATTTATGAACATTATCAAGTAATCGTAAAGTTATAAGTTTATATGAAGATAATGTGAATTATAAAGATCTCTAATAAAAAAAAGAAGGACATAATTGAAGAGGTAGCTATTTGCAATAAGGTATGGTGTTTTTCAAAGATTCATGTGAGTTATCTGTGGTTTTGAGGAGCCTTAAACAAGAAAAAGAGAAAACAAAAGCAAGGCAAAGAAGGGGAGCATTAAACAATGTGTACTTGTCAACCACTCAAAGAAAATGGTCGACTAGTAAATGGTTCTCGTTGACCTTCATATATTAACCAGATATGTCAAAATTAACTTAATTGTCTTCCCTGAAAGAGACATTGGTTGATCACTAAAAGACATTGGTTGACCAATAGGACTGTTTAGGCAACCAATAAGTAACTAGAAAACTAAAAAACTCATCGGAAACAAAAAGGAGTGAATTTTAAAGATATTGGTCGACCACACTAAGATATTGGTTGACTAGTTAACCAGATAGCTTGAGAAATCATCTTTAAAACTCAAATTAAAGTATCAAAACCTTAATAAAATAATTTTAAAGCACATATCAATCAACTAAATATCAATCAAAAATGAATTTGATCATATAAAGGGCCTTATCAAAAAAGAATTCCCATTAAACAAAAGCTATACTTCCTCTAATTAAGCAAGATTTATCCTTATTCAAAAATTTAGAGAAATAATAACCCAATTGATGTAAATTTTAACTTAGTGACCTTATTTTGGATATAGTCTCTAATTATAAGTACTAAGGTTCACACTTTAAGAACACCTTATTAATAATTCAAACTCAAATAATCATCACTAAGGATTTATACTCAAAATGACACATAAATGCTAATATTCACATATTTCTAAATTATAAATTAATAATACCTCATTTTGACCATTACTTATTAGAGATTTGAATGAAGATTCTTCTTGAATTCTCAATCCATTAGTGGCATCTCATCATTCTCATTATTCTCAATTGGTTCAACGATTTGAGAAGTCTTAATGGTTAATTTTAGGAGTTAAATTCTCCATATCCTACAATAACATCTTCAAGACTTTTTTAGAGGCAAGATTGTTAGATTCATCAAGCTAAAAGATATAAATTCTAAAAAATAATGATCAATTCAATAGCTACTAACCATTATCTCTTTCTTTTCTAATAGTCTTATAAAACAAGGAAATCAATGTATTTTAGGAACCCAAATAAGCTTGGTTCCTTTTTCTTCTCAACCACACTTTCAAAGGTTCACTTAATATTCTTTATTTGATAAAGCAAATTTATCAATATGTCTGAACATACCACTAAAATGACATACCACGTTACATAAGTAATGATGATGCATAAATGCATTACTTGGAAATCTATATGTGCATGCATAATGGGAAAGTTTTCTTTGGATATTAAATGTGTTGATTGGTCTCCTAGGATTGTGAAAAATCATACCCTAATTACATATATGATGCATACAATGAATGAAGACGAGGTGCATGCTTTTATAAGGGTGAGAGTAGGTTTAAATGTTATTATAAAAATTATGCCTATTCTTTCCAGGAGAGAATTGAACTCTATGCCTAAGTTGTGAGCCATTTATGAAAGCATGATGTTTGCTATCAGGTTGAGCCCTAGTGGATGTGTTATATGCATGTACATGCTTAGATGAAGATGCTCTATGCTCATTTGTCATCTTAGGAAATGGTTCTTCACTATGCAAATATTTTCCCTTAAATGAAAGTGGTTTTCGTGTTAGAAGCACTCTCAAGCAAACTTGTTTGCTATCCAGGCACAAATATCCTTAGTTTTGGTGTCTACTTGGCTTGCTCACTTCCATAACTAATCTAGCTAGAAAGAAAATCTCTAACGGATCAATTATATCCAATTCTATGCCTATCATTAGAATTCTTTTGAGCTCCTAACATGCTTTCTAGTTTTTCAATCCCTTTAGTAAAATTGGATAAGGAATCCTTAAGGGAATCTACTTCCTTTTTCAGTGTTTCATTTTCAAGCCTTTATTCATCAAAGTCATGATCGTTGCCAATAATCACACTTTTGGATGCTTAAATGCTATATAATCCATTTTTCATCTTTTCATGATCACTCATGTATTCATCCAACTCTTTTTGAACTTACTTGAGTTTGGAAGACAATTTCTTCCTTTTCTTACTCATAATTTCTAAAATTTCTACCAATTCATCATTACTATAAGTCTTCCTAAGACCTTTGAGAACATTAACAATAGCAATGAATCTAGTATACATTTTAGAAATGCTTTCATCATGCTTCATTTGAAACAATTCATATTGATGTATTAGCATGCTTACTTTGATCTCCTTAACTTGATTTGTGCCTTCATTAGTAATTTCTAATATGTCAAATGTCATCAGTTGTTTCACACATAAAGACCCTATTAAATTCATTTCTTCTTAAAATACAAAATAGGATGTGTATGGTTATCCTATTCAAGTATACTAATCTCCTATCTTGAGTTTCAAATTCGTTCTTTAATTTGGGTACCTTTTATTATCTACAATTTTTGTAGGAATAAAGGGACCATTAGAAACTATTTTCCATAAATCTACACTTTTGGTCATTAGAAAGAATCTCATCCTAGTTTTCCAATAAAGATAATCATTGTCATCAAAGAAAGGTGGTTTAATATGCTTTGTTCTTCTTGGTA
>JAOQMM010000172.1:9822303-9837935 GCA_027563515.1 Erythroxylum platyclados | reverse complement strand
CTAAGAGATGTTAACTTGTTTATATCTAAAGATTTAACCTGTAAAAGAACCATTAAATCATCATAACTTACCTTGCTACACAATTATATTAGGTTATTTATATATAACTCCTTATTACACGAATGATGATTTTTAAGTATTGACTAGAAAAAGATTCATTAACTATATGAAGCACTTTCAATTGCTTGATTATAATATGCCATTTATGTGTAGCTTAATTATATGAAACATTTTTAACTACTTAAGATATTTTTGAACAAAAGTTGTTTTAGCTTTGGTTTATAATATTTCATAAAGCAAAGACATAGCTTTCTCATTCTTCTGAAGTCTCAACTTCTTAAAGTATAAGTCATATAAAAATATTAAAATAAATCATTCAATCGCTACAAAATTTCCACAAACTGATATATAAGAATCATGATTTAATTAACATCCTCCACGCTAATACATAGTTTTGTTAGGTCTTTAATTTGTCATTTATATGTCTTATAGTGAAATATATAATTCATCTATGACATTTATACTTATAGTGAAATTTTCATCATGCCAAATAAAGTAATCACATTTTCTTTTACTATATAAATAAGATGTATGTAATATCACAAATAAATATTTTAAACTAATAATGAATATTCAAACTTCTAACTTACTCTGAATTGAGTGCATCAACAAAATTGCCTTTTTGGCTTGAACTTGGTCGGGGAAGTCCTCATAAGTGTTATTGATCTACACTAATGATAATGGAAATACTCTTCAATGTTGATAGTCATAAAACTAGAAGAGATTTCAATGTTCATTTCCTTGGTTATACATAAAAAAACTAAATAATCATATTAAACACATTATTTATGAATTTAAACATGTCAATAAACTCAATTATTATATAAAATAAAAGCAACCACATAAACATGTCATGTGACAATTATTGTGCTTTTGGGTTTATGATTAATATACTATAACTGGTTTATATTTCTTGTGTAATATTAATTAGTTACCATCATAGTTAACTCTAATACATGTAAATTCTAGGTTCAAATACATGAAAACATATAGTCCTATACTATATTCATTTCTTGTTTGAATAAATTCACAAATCACATGAATCACTTTTCTCTTTTTTCCTTCTAGCCTTTTGCCTATACTTAATAACAACAAAGGTGTTCCACAAGTGATTGTTATTATTGCCAATGCTGTTAGGAAAAAGTGAGTCCACTTAATACGTGCTTTGGTCCTTCATGAAATAGTTAACATTGCTTTAGTTTTATAAACACAACATTACAAATCATATTTCATTTAGTATTTTTGTTTGCTTCAAATCCTTCCCAGTGGTTCAAAGATTTCACATAGGATTTTATGAATAATTATTAATAATGGTTTTGCTGCTTTTATAGAAACACAAATCAAAATCCTAAATTATGTCAAATGAAAGAAAAGGGATGTTTAAGTATAAAAATCCAAATTCATGACAAAATAATTTTATAAACAAGTTATATATCTAAAAATGATTTCTTTTTCAAATTAAGATTAAAATTTTCCTTAAATAATCACATGCATTGTTATTTTCTTATATTGGAAGAACACAGAAGGAATATAAGGTTTTAGTAAAAAAAATAGTGATATAAGTGATGACACACATGTTAGGTTTTTGTAGGAACTATGAGTTAGATGATTTTAGTCAGATTAAGATGATAAAGTCACATTAATAACTTGTTATTGATCAATGTATGCTCCTACTTTGTACGTGTGCCTCACCATTAACAAAGCGTTATATGAGATATGAAAAATTCAAAATCACAATAAACTTTTACAATAATTTTAAAATTTAGGGTAAAAGATATAAAACTCTTATGTAGTTTAATAAATCTTAGAAAAAACCCATTGATCTTTAAAATTCTTGAAAAAATCTTTCTAATTTTCAGTTTTTTATAAAAACTCCATCTCTTAGATTTCAATTAAAATATAATGATGAAACATATGCATTATGAACATCAAACGTAGACTAATCAAATGCTATTTATATGACGATTGTAACCCAACTCTTAAGCATGATCCAAACTAATTAAATCAGACTCCAATTAATAATTTATTATAATTATCTTAAATCATTAATTTAAGTCAAATTTAATTAGTTATGGTCAAGTTTAAGAGCTAAGTTGGATTATCATATTAGTAATATTTGATTAGTTCACATCTGATATTTATACTGCGTGTGTTTCATTGTTTTTTAACTGAAGTCTAAGAGAAGGGTTTTTTTTCTGAAAAATTAAAAACTAGAAGATTTTTTTTTTGGGAATTTAAAAGATCATAAAGTTTTTCTAAAGTTTCTTAAACTACATGGGAGGTTTATATCTTCTATCATAAAATTTAGGAATTAAAAAAATTAAACCACAAAAAATTCTTTATCTTTAACCTAAATAATGATTACATGAATCTAGTGAGTTTTTAAGAATATTTTTCAATATAGTAGTTTTGGTGTTATGTAAGAAACTACTATGCATTATTTGGTTTAAGAATTAAACAAACACAAAAAGATACAAAATACATGTAATATTGCCTTGAGGATCAACTAGTGAGAGGTTGCCTAAGTGATTCCCACCTCTAATAAATTAAGGATTCAAGTTGCACAACTTACGACTCACTCAAAACTGGTTGGTCGGATAGTAAATGATATTGAATCTCTTAATATTAGTTGGTTCGAATTTGTTACTTAACTTTGAATTATTGATTTGTTAAGTGACTTGTCAAAAATATACAATTTATAAATTATTGAACGTATCATGTAATTCATACTCAAAGGATAGTGACTGGTGGTTCAATCGATATAAAAAAAATGTCATATAAACTATATCTATGTATCTAAGATAGATAAAAACTTGTTATAAGATGTTGAAGGAATTAAAGAATGTGAAAGTTGTTGAAATACAAGTAGGTGTTTGTCCTATATGGTAAGAATATATGGCCTTGAGCATGTATATAAGCTTAGTGAGTTACTTCTCTTATCACCAATTGGTTTTAAGATAGAACTTTATTTGGACTTGTACGTGCTTAGTTTATTTGGGCTCTATATTAAAAATTTTAACAAAAATAAGTAAAATGTTGAGGTGAATCCTACTTAAAGATATAAGTGAACAATCTTCAAAGTATATATTTGTAAATTCATTGTTTTTAATATAATAATAAAGTATGAATCTGTCGAGTTAATTCCTCATCCTAAGGGACTCGTAATATAAAATTAATATTTTTGATGAAACAGTCACAATATATTTGTATAGTCATGAAGTTGCCATATTCTTGGAGGGAAATGGAAATGCGTACTAACCTCCAGTCGCTCGCACTTATTTGTCATTGTGTCGAATGGAATATGGACTTGTTTGAAGTCAAAACTTTGTTCCTAATTAATTGAAAGAATAAGTAACGAAATAGATGCCGTGATGATGTATGCACTCTGTTTAATGCAAACAATTCACGGAATATATAACAAAACTATTCTAAGAGATTCCTTCGGCTGTAAGTAATTGATTTCTTTTGTGAACAATTAAAAATAATAATAATTGTAGTCTCTTCGTTAAAATTTGGAAGCATAATTTTTTTATTGGATTCAATTGCTTCCTCTTATTACCTTATTTTTATCCTATCTTGTAAGTATTTATTTATTTATTTATTTATTTTAAATTTTATTTATTAAATGGATAAATATTTATAAGTAGTTGACAGTAACATCTGTTTCCCCCCTATCTGTCAAGTTTCAAATTCTGATAAAATGTCAGAAGTAAAAGATACCATATTATAAAGAATGTGTTTTTGAAATTTAAAATCGTCAAATTGAGGAGTAGTTGAACCAAACTATCCTTCTCGGAAAGTGTGAGAATTAGATGACCAAAAACAACGAAACATAGATGGTAACTGCCCAGAGCTGACAACTTTGTTTTATGTCCAATCCCAACAAAGGTTTAGTTCATCGATTGATCGATACCTTGTCCAATATTCAGTCTCAAGCTAGAGTAGAGGCCCTATTGTCACCTTCATTCATCGATTCTTTGCAACATATTTCATAATAAATACAATCGGATAATGCAAATTTTATGTGATAATCCCAATACAACGGTCATTAATTAATTAACAAATAAATCCAAATGATTTTTACTAATCTCAAATCATATAAGATCATTTGAAAGCAAGCAAACTAAAATTGGAAATGAAGAAATTTTCCTTTCATTTATTCAAGATATTCCATCAAAACAAATATTAATATTACCTATTTCAAATACTGTGAGGAGATTTGAATTTTGAATTATATAAGCTATTTAAGGATTATTTAAATTTAATATATTATTTCCTTTAAAATCCACAAATTTATTGAATAATTTATTTAAAATATACAATTAATGAGATATCATATATTTTTAAATTTTATTTAATATTCACTTTAATATTAAAGTTGTACGTCCTTTTTTAATAAATATATAAATACTCTAATTAATTTATTTCTTATTTGAGTCTCGAAGTAACTAATAAGGTTATTCTTTTATGATTAGAAGGTTACAGATTCAAGTCACACGGAAATAACCTCTTTATAAAATATAAAAAAAAGTTGCGTACAATTGATAACCCTCTTTCAACCTTTGTAATGCAAAAGCCTTATGGACTAGAACAACTTTTTTTTAGTCTAAAGATGTGATGATAGGTGGAACAAACTTGCACAAACACAAATTTACTCTCTCCATCTTATATTAAATAAAATTTGAATATATATAATGCTATTAATTTCAATATTAATGACATGTCTAAGAACGTAATGAATTTCAATAGACTGTAATTTAGGAATTGCTGTGGGTCAAAATGAAATAAGAAGCTTCGTGGAAAGCAACAAGAATATAGAAGAAGCAAACAAAAATCTAAGAGGGGTGGTGACGTGTCAAGTACGTTACCAAATATACCCTTACGTTTCGCCATTTTTTACTCTCAATCTACACCTGTTAGGGCGGGAACCCAAAAATTTCACCCAAATGCAGCATGCCCGTAAGTCTCTGTATTTCTCTCTGTCCTTCCCTCTGTCCTTGTCTGTGTGTGTTTTTTTAGGTTTTTTTCCCTAAATTTATTTTGAATTCGAACTGGAGTTCGAAATTTGTATTCCCTAGGGTTTCAATTTCACTCATTTACCGCAATCGAAGATGAGCCTGCGCAAAGGCTCCAAGGTGTGGGCCGAAGACAAGGATTTGGCTTGGGTCGCCGCCGAAGTCACTGATTTTGTGGGCAAGCAAGTGCAGCTCCTCACTTCTTATGGAAAGAAGGTGAAGTTTGTTGTATAGTACTGTTTTCGTTTTGTGATGTTCCTGAGTAGTTGGTGGTGTAGGTCTTGGCTTTGCCGGAGAAGCTGTATGAGAGAGATGCTGATGATGAGGAACATGGAGGGGTGGATGATATGACTAAGTTGACGTACTTGAATGAGCCTGGAGTGCTTTACAATCTCGAGAGAAGATATGCTCTTAATGATATTTATGTAAGTTCAGACACGTGGTGTTTTGCTGGTAAAGGTTGCAGGTGTCAATTAATTGTGTTTTTTTTTGTTCTCTTTTGCTTATTGGAGATGCTCTTTTTGAGTTCTCTATAAATTGTAAGCTTAGTTCAGGAGTTTAATATCCTGTGGAACGTTGGTTACTCGGGTATTAATGTCAAATTTGAATTTCTTGAGTTTGACAGATGACATTCCAAGTTTCTGAGGAGCATTTTATTTTTGGCCAATAGGATATTGGTTTGAATATTCACAGTCTAGCCACAGCGTGGACCCCTGTGTTAGTGGTATGGGGAAGTGGATTAGTCAGATTGCGTTAAAGCTGATATGAACAACACCTTTTCATTAAGAAAAGGGAAATCGTCATGTTCTAAAAGAAGTTTAACGAAGTTGCTAGATATAAATACTTGTTTCAGATTCATTTAAGTTAAAGCAACAATAAGTTACATGCTACACTAATAGCTCTTTAGGCACCTTAGACTGGACATTTTTGTGGTGGACTTTTGATAGCTAAAATATTTGAAGTGATTTTTCAACGGTGAAGTTGTTATGCCGTAATGAGGTAGCATTATTTATTATGTAGCATTGGTGTAATACACTCTTCCCTTGAAATTTATGTGGCTCTATTATTGGTCCTCGACAGACATACACTGGAAGTATTTTGATAGCTGTCAACCCATTCACCAAGCTTCCCCATCTTTATAATGTACATATGATGGAGCAGTATAAGGGAGCTCCATTTGGGGAGCTCAGCCCTCACGTTTTTGCTGTAGCTGATGCATCGTACAGGTATGTAATATCAAGTCTGGTACTGGTGTGCGACGCATGTTGTACGATGTATGGAAATTAAAGTAAGCTTCTGGTGTGCTTCAAATCCAGAGCAATGATAAGTGAGCGCAGAAGTCAGTCCATACTTGTCAGTGGAGAAAGTGGAGCAGGAAAAACTGAGACTACTAAACTCATTATGCAGTATCTCACTTATGTAGGTGGCCGTGCTGCTGTTGATGACAGAACGGTGGAGCAGCAAGTACTTGAAGTAATATTTGAACCTAATTACTCTATTATCTCTGTTTATCCAATACACTGTAACTTCCTGGAAATTAGGAGCTGATGATGGATGAATATTTTAATCGATACCTCATTGTCCGTGTCCAAAATGTTGTTCTGCGTCTTTGCCACATTATTATTTATGTATATTGCTAGAGAGTTCATTTTAGATTGATTATTTTTTAAGTTTTACGAGCTTAGGAGATGCTAAAACATAATCTACATGCTAATTCGTTTATGTTTTGAGTTCTTATACTCTACAGTAAAACAGATGATGATTCTATGCCTTCTTTGGAGGATTTGAAATCTTATTTTCCTTACTTGTTTCTGTTCCGGGTATTTTTACGGAATGTAGTCAAATCCGCTATTGGAGGCATTTGGTAATGCAAGAACTGTTAGAAATGACAATTCAAGGTGAGATTGTACTTCCAACTATGCATGGCTTGCATCAATTTTTTATTTTAATCGCTGTCTCATTTTGTATTAGACATATCTTTTCTTTCATACTTTTAACAACACATATCTCTGGTCATGTCTACACTGAATTCATTGTCATTTTCTGTTCTTCTCATTTCTTCTGTACTGTCCACAGTTAGATGGATTAGGAAGTTTCTAGAAAAAACTGAAACAGGGCATTTGAATGCATAGATTAAAAGGGTTAGGTAGGGAACTTGGTAGAAGAGAAGATAACTAGTAGGAAACTTGGATTGATGTGGAGATCATTGCATGTTGTCCCCCATCATAGAGTAGGTGTACTTATTGTTGCATATGATAGGCAGGTTAACTCGAGTTTTCTATATGAGTTATTAGGTGACCTGGTTTTATATTCCTCTCTCATCTTCAGTTGGTTAGCTTCTTAGTTACTATTTGTTGTTCTGGCAGTCGTTTTGGCAAGTTCGTTGAGATTCAGTTTGATGCAAATGGTAGAATTTCTGGTGCTGCAATTAGAACTTATCTTCTAGAGCGATCTCGTGTAGTTCAGATCAGAGATCCTGAAAGAAATTATCACTGTTTTTATCAACTTTGTGCATCTGGAAGGGTAATCTCCCACTTTCTCACCCTACACTCAAGACTTGCAATATTGTTTCCATTTTTGTTGTGCTGATGAGTATTTGAGTTGGGGTGCATGTGCATGCCTAGTGTGCAGTTGTTTCTCTGTTTGTGCTTATGTGATTTGCCCTGGCTAATTTAAATTCAGGTGTACTGATGCTGTAATTTGGACTGTCTTAACATGTGTAGGATGCAGAGAAGTACAAGTTGGATCATCCAAGCCACTTTCACTACTTAAATCAAAGTAAGACATATGAATTAGATGGGGTGTGTAATGCAGAGGAATACTCAAAGACAAGGAGGGCAATGGATATTGTTGGTATCAGTGATGAAGATCAGGTTTGCCAATATTAAACCAATTGCACAGAGTTCCCACTTTTCTGAATTATCACTGTTCTTCATTTCTATTTGAATCTTTATGTTTTCTTATGAGTCCATTATCAGGAAGCTATTTTTCGCACGTTGGCTGCAATTCTGCATCTTGGGAATATAGAATTCTCTCCTGGAAAGGAGCATGATTCTTCAGTTCTGAAGGATTATAAAACCAGCTTTCATCTTGAGATGGCTGCCAATCTTTTTATGTAGGTTCCCCTGTTCAGTAATTTGGACTATTAATTTTGAAGAAATCACTGATAACCACACTGATTTGACTTTCTTTTTTGCATTTAGCTTTGAGATCAATATTGCTCAACCCTTTATACTTTATATTGACAAAATGTATGACTCAAAGTTTAAGCATAGGGATTGCACCTCTTTCTATCAGTGTAAGAATGGAAAACGTGAATGCCAGGTTGTTATGATTGAACTTGTTGAAGATGTTTTGTATGACTGTCTTATGATTTGTGGGTATGGTTGGACTGTGGTATAATAGTCAACTTCCACATTGTATACAGTATGATAAGGAAGAGCTTGTTTTTGTATTGATGAAAATTACTCATCTGAGTTCAATAGAGTAAATATTAAGCCTGTTATATATATCATGGTGCTGTTCGTATGGCTTCTGATGCTTATTGTTACTTTTTAATCAGGTGTGATATGGAGATCTTGCTGGCAACATTGTGTACTCGGACCATTCAAACTCGTGAAGGAAATATTGTCAAAGCTCTCGATTGCAATGCTGCAATTGCTAATCGAGATACTTTGGCCAAGACTGTTTATTCTAGGCTGTTTGATTGGTAGTTCGGAATACTCTTATATGGAAATTTGTTTTGTGTTTCATGTTTAAGTTTTTATAATCTAATGTTGGCTGTTTCTGATGTTTCTTCTAGGCTTGTTGATAAGATTAACAGATCTGTTGGGCAAGATCCAACTTCTCAGATACAAATTGGACTGCTGGACATTTATGGTTTTGAATGCTTCAAACATAATAGGTAAATTCTTTTACATGCATCAATTCTTAACTATTTTCTTTAAAGGTATAAACTTTTTCAAGACAAATTTACTGTAGCATTTCATGGTTTTTTTTTTGATCTTTCAAAGAATTATCTTCAATTCGTGTGCACATGAATGACAATTAAAATAGAAGGCAGCTTTGAACATGTACAGCTTTTCTGTTGATTGGTTTCTTGTATCAAATAGTTGTAAAATCGCATAATATCCTATATTTTGGCATCTTTATAGGCTATTACTTAATAATATTTGTTTGTCTTGCTGTAAATTTTATGACCTTGGGCATTGTTTTAAGTTTTCATCTCTATATTTTACCTGACTTTTACCATTTTTCTTCAAGCATTTCACTTTCATTATTATGCTCTAGCTGTTTGTAGCTTTTATCATTGTCTTGTTATTTTTCCCCTCTTTGTCCAATGGCTAGTGTTTCCCTTTTCACAGTTTTGAACAGTTCTGCATCAATTTTGCAAATGAGAAACTTCAACAGCATTTCAATGAGGTATGGACTTTTTTAATGTTAAAGACTAGATGATATTAATTGAGACTGTTCTTAAATTATTTCTCTATCAAAATTTCAGCATGTCTTCAAGATGGAGCAGGAGGAATATAGAAAAGAAGAAATTAATTGGAGCTACATTGAATTTATAGACAACCAAGATGTTTTAGATTTAATCGAAAAGGTTTTTCATCTGCCCACTCTGATCTGCTTTAGCTCGTTTTTATTATGTACAACTTGTTTGAATTTTAGCTTGTTTTACTATTCCTTAATTTCCAATATGATGAGGTTAAGTTGGTGAAGGTGTCACCATAGCAAAGATGGACGTGATTAGATTCTTTTGCTGCAATTTTTGACTAACTCCTAGATGGACTGGGGCTGCTAAAATTATATAACTAATAGATTCTGGAAGTTGCAATCAATTTAGATGAAATAGGTATATATATATATATAGATCTTTTTTCCCTTCAGATCTGTTAGTCCAGTTTTGCTTAGTGATGTGCAACTATGATGTTTTCGATGCTTGTTATTTAATTATTCATCCTTGTTAACTCTCTTCTTAGGTGCAGAACTTAAATGAACCTTCACAAGATAGTGAAATACCAGTGCTTCTTACTTTGGAAGCTTGTCTAATGTTATTGTGTAACTTTTTGTAGAAACCTATTGGGATAATTGCTCTCTTGGATGAAGCTTGGTACAGTTTGAGTTCTTCAATATAAATTGGTGGGTTTTGCTTTGAAGAAATCTTTGCATGCAGTATATCCTTATCCTGATTTTTAATTTTATGCAGCATGTTCCCAAAGTCAACACATGAAACATTTTCAACCAAGCTCTTTCAGAATTTCCGGGCACACTCTAGGTTGGGAAGGGCAAAGTTTTCGGAAACAGATTTTACCATTTCTCATTATGCTGGCAAGGCATGTCTTATGTATATGTATAATTTCTCTTGACAGATTCTCTCTCTGAATAGATGAATCATGACATGATGTGGCCTTTGTGCTGTAGGTCACTTATCAAACAAACACCTTCTTAGATAAAAACCGGGATTATGTTGTGGTAGAACATTGCAATTTGTTGTCTTCATCGAAATGCCCTTTTGTTGCTGGTCTTTTCCCCTCACCTCCTGAGGAGTCATCAAGATCATCCTACAAATTTTCATCTGTGGCATCTAGGTTTAAGGTACGGGGATCTCCTGTATTTAGACATCAATTCGTTAAGCAATTTTTACCACAAAAAGATAACATGAACCTTAATGATGTAAAAGACCATGAGTAATGTATTATTTGTCTTAAGTTGTTGCATTTGCATTTGATAACTACATGTCATTAACTATTGATTGATATGCTATATGTGTGACAGCAAAAAGCTCTGGTTTCAACTATGATTTGTCTATGTTGTTTAAGATACCTAGTCGTGTATTACTCGAAGAATTTAATTAGTATAGCGTTGGTTTCCTTTTTTTTTTTTGTCTATTTCTTACCTAGAGAAAATTATAGAAAGTTTGATTAAATAACTTCCTTTTAGTGCTTGTGGGGTTTTCCTTTTGGATGTTGCTCTCCACATTATGTAGAATTCTTGGACGAGTATCTTGTTGTTTGACATTTTTTGTTGTGCTTTCTAGTCAAAAGCTTCTATGTTATTTTGATGTTTGTCAACATAGTACAAGGAATGGATTTCTATGTTCCTAAAATTTTTTGCTAATCTCAAAGTATTGTGCATTCACAATAATTCTTTTTGAATTTCTTTTGTAGCAACAACTTCAAGCTCTTATGGAGACGCTAAATACAACCGAGCCTCATTATGTACGCTGTGTGAAACCAAACTCTTTGAACAGACCTCAGAAATTTGAGAATCTAAGCATATTGCATCAACTACGTTGTGGGGTTTGTAACTCTAGATCTTCATGTTTCTTAGTTGGCTTTGTTTCCTTGTTTATCTCATTACCACAATTCCTTATAGACATTGTATGTCTATTAGGGCTTTTGCGTTTGTTATTTTGGTGACAACTATTATTGATGATTGAGCTACAAGACGCATATAGTGGAAAGTCTTGGGAGAGAACTTTTGCAAATGGAATATATGATGGATGGCAAAGTGTGAAGTCATTTGACCATAACTTTATCCAGGGTTCTAAGACACATTGCTTAGTGTGAAAGAGTTCAAGGCTGGGAATAGTATATCCTAGTTCACACATGAAGCACAAGGTTCTTATATTAAGGGTGTCAGTAATTCTGCTTAAAATTTTCAGTGGAAGTTAGTAAAGGTCTTAATGCCTATGGTTTAAGATTGTACACCTATTATTTGGAAGAGTGGTCATACTGATGCATGATGCAAGTCTAATGCTTTTAAATGGAATTTAATACATGCAAGACATGCATGAACTGGTATCCTAGTGTTAGATGTGCCCTGGGATAACTTGAGGGTGCTTTTAGCTTGCATGTTGAAAATTATAATAAATGGAAAATTTGACCAGGTACCATACAACATGATCATGATTGCATTATGAGATGTGCAATGTTGCTACTTGCAAGATTTTAAGAACAATGAAAAAATCATCATGAAAGCGGCTATGAATCTGTAATGTACCAATTCATGAAATTTTCATATGCATGCCCTAGTTCCTGTGTTGATATTACCCAGTTTGCAAAGTCTCCCTTATGGATGAGTTTAACTATTGCTAATGAGGGCAGGGAGGATTTGGACAGACTACTTTCATTGCTCAAAATGGCTCAAAAGTACTCCTTAGAAGACAAAATATAGTCATTTCAATTGCCCTAACGCTTCAAATTTGGTGTATAGCAGTTTAAGTACGTCTATGGGGGAGTGTGTATGGTGTAATGCCACAAGTAGGTGCAGGTTCAAAGTTCTGAAGCAGCTCATGCATGTTATGTAACACTATTATGTAACACTATTTAAGAGTGATCATATCTGGACATGATGTATGGCGATTGACATGGCTAGTAAATGGTGACTATATGTTACATTGTCAAAAAGTGGTATCCATCTTGCATATTTTTATGATGCCAATATGCTGTACGCCTACTTAAGTTAATTTTTCTGTTATTGATGTTGATTAAAACTTTTGCCTCTGATTTTCATTGTTGATAATTTTGATTTTGCAAGTTTTGTTTTGTATCATTTCTTTATATTATCCCCATATTTCTGTACTTAAGTACATCAATGTTAATATAGTTCTAGTTTTGTGCAGGGTGTTTTGGAAGCTGTTCGGATAAGTCTGGCAGGTTATCCCACTCGAAGAACTTATACGGACTTTGTGGATCGCTTTGGAATATTGGCACTTGAGTTTTCAGATGGAATGTTAGTTTTTTTTATGTCAATGCTTAATTGTGAAATATCTCTTTGATAGTTATGAAGAAATCTGTTCACTATTTTTATCTTGTGTACTTATTGTTGTGATCCTTAAGTCTTGTATCATATCTTATAGTGTAAGATTCTAGGCTACACCTTTGAGAGCTTCCAAAATTTGCATGTTTATGTGCCCAATTTTTGTGGACATTTGAACATGGTATATAGTTCTCTAAATAATACTTCATGTCATATTTTACTTTTTGTTGTTGAATTTCCTTATGGCATGTCATACTTTGTTGTAATCATACTTTATCACTCATGCAATTCCATTATTGCAGTTATGATGAAAAAACTTGGACAGAGAGAATTCTGCAAAAGTTAAAGCTGGAGAATTATCAGGTACATATATAAAGATTCGACATTTCAGATTTCATTTATTTTGGTGGTTTTGTCCTTTGTTTTAATTTCTTCCACTATTTCTTTTTTGCAGTTGGGAAGGACGAAAGTGTTTCTCAGGGCTGGCCAAATTGGCATTTTAGATTCTCGACGGGCTGAGGTTCTTGATGTTGCTGCAAAATGCATTCAGCGTTGGTTGCGAACATTTATTGCACATCGCAATTTCATCTTGATAAGAAGTGCTGCATTTTCATTCCAAGCATTTTGCAGAGGTTTGGTATTCCTGTTGAGCTGTCGTCTTTATATGAGTTAGCATCCAGTCATTGAAATGATGTTCTCTCCCTTGAGATTTCTGATGGTCTGGCAGTTTTCTTGTGGCATCGAAGTGTAAAGTTGTGCCATGCTTTAGAGCTAAATGAAAATGAACTACATATTTATGTTTACTTAATCATTTTCAATTATTTCCCTATCTGTAATGCTTTACTCCTTTTATGGTATACTGCATAAATATACACCTCAGCTTGTTTTTTTAAACTTCTGCCAAACCCTTTCCCCTTATAAATGTGGGGTTCAATTCTATCATAAAGCATATTATATTGGTGGATATACATCTAAATATGTCTATGCTTGGTCAGATTTTGTTTGACGAGATTTATATTGGTTCATTTCAGATCTACATGTTCTATTTATGATTTACCCTTGTTCAGTTATTTTTTTCTTAGCTCTTAGTGGGTGATATTATGTAGGATGCCTTGCTCGGAAGATCTATGCCGTAAAACGAGACACAGCAGCTGCTGTTACAATACAGAGAAATGTTCGCATGTGGCTATTAAGGCATGCATATTTGAAACTGTTCTCAGCTAGCATAATCATACAGTCAAATATTCATGGTTTCTTGGCTCGCCAAAGATTTTTACATGCTAAGAGACATAAAGGTGCAACCATGATACAGGTAAGTATTGCTTATATCTTGTAACTTTAATAGCTGTTTTGGCTGGATATAGTCTTTAATCTTTTTCTGGTGTAATCTTAATTGCTTAAAGGCGTATATTTTGGTTTAGTAGTTGTACCATTTTGAGTGTATGATTGTTATTAGTAGAAGTGATCTCTTATTGGATAGAACCGTAGGTGCATCCAGTCCAAATGGGGAACGTATGCTAGGGCCATCGAAATGGACACTTGAAAAGCTTTTGATATTTTATTGTGTTGCCTCTCACTGGATTTGATACTTTTTTCTATTTGGATTCCATACTTTAGTTTTTTTGTAATATAATACTATGTCCAGGCTTGTTGGAGGATGTACAAGTTCCGCTTTGCCTTCCGACATCATCAGACTTATATCATAGCTCTACAGTGCCGCTGGAGGCAAAAGATGGCGAAAAGAGAGTTGCGGAAGCTGAAACAAGTGCGTAATCTCTTACTTCTTATATAAGTATAAAGCTTTGATATCTGTTATTGTGCTTAAGCTAAATTAGGACAAATATGAGGTACAGGTTACTTAGAGAAGCACTAGTTTTTACGTATTTTCCATAGTGCGAGGCTTTACTAGGAGAAATTGTAATGTGAACTTCTTCAAAGATTAGAAACTGAAGTTTTTTAAGTAAAGATGATAATACATCAGCCAGCTTGCTTCTAATACCTTTTAAAGTAAACTCTTAAGGTGCACTGATATTTTAATGCATTTGGTGACATCTTCTTCCTCTTGTAACCCTCCAAAGGTTCTTTTTTAGCTATCTGCTTATTGATTATGTTATACAGCCATTTGCTGCAAAAATTTGATGGTACTGGCCTGTAGAATTATTTGTGAAATGAGGGTATTGATAGATTTCCTTTTATCAATGAAAAAAATGTCAAGCATTTAACATGCCTTTATTTGTTTGCCTCATACAGGAGGCTAATGAAGCAGGTGCCTTGCGTTTAGCTAAGAATAAACTTGAGAAGCAGATTGAAGATGTCACACTACGTCTGCATATGGAGAAAAGATTGCTAACTTGGGTAATGTGCAAGTTATTGGCGTAATTATATTACACTGTATAAAATGTATCATTTTATATTTTATATTCCACTGTATAATATACAGATAGTTATATAATGTTACAGGTTATATACATGCATATTAGCATAGTATAGGTTACATATACACATAAATGTAGATACATACTTACGTACCTAATTGATTTGTGTATATAGGACGAGGGATATGATATGGATATGTATGTACATAGTTATGATACATATCTATGTACACCATATATGTTAGTATGTGTTATGTAGGGCCCATCTGTATATTTTATGTGGTATAATTACATCTATAGTTATATGATATAGTATGTATGTTACGTATACCTATGATATACGTACTAGGTATATGTACCTACATATATACCTATATGTAATATAGTGTATAAGATACTATATACTATGTGACATATT
>JAOQMM010000172.1:9802134-9822203 GCA_027563515.1 Erythroxylum platyclados | reverse complement strand
CGATTTAATCTAAAACATTTAACACAACATAATCACTCCATTTTTTCATCTATTTAATCAATCAAAGATCATAACTATACAATTCAAGCCACAAGAATGAACATTTACATAATAAGCACATCAAAACACCTATACCCGGAAATGATCAACTAGATGCATTCAACACTTTAACATTACTCCAAATCACAATTTAAGCGTGTGTTGTGTATGTTAAGTATGTATATGCAATGCGATTCTCAAATATGCATCTCTGAATAGTGGATTCCTATGTATAGGAATCGGGTCACTACACATCTTTACTCTAGTGGATTCTAATCGATAAAAGGAAGTGTTAGTTTATAAGTTGGTGACAATACTATATTTACTTCCTTCCCAAAGGTAATCATCTGCTCTATTATTTCATAATCTAGAGAATTAGGTGAAAAAAATGAGGATGAGCTTTACATGCATAAAGGAATAGCTTAGCCTGTATCTTCAATTTCTTCTTACATGCTTTACAATTTCGTCTAGATGGTCAAGGGTATGCCATCCTCCTTATAGAAGGATTTGTAAAAGTACCAATCTCCATTAATCAGTCATCTCCTTGTGAACAATGACTTATTACTAGCTTTATAACAACCCTTTTGACCCTGAAAGTTGTTAAGTTCAAAGGTTTCTTAATAGAATATCCAAAATTAGAAGAAACTTTAGCTTACTCTCATACTCTTCATTAGCGAAAAGCTTTCTCACCTTCTATGAATAATTCAGGTTGGTTTTAATTGTAGTATCAATAAGTTCTCTCTAATTAACTTGACAATCTCTCTTAATAGTTGCTCCTTTTGTTTGTATTTACCCTAATACATTATTAAGTTGTGCTCTTTTTATGTTTCAAAAACCACTCTTATAAATATAAGCTTAAATTCTAGGTAAAGTTGTCTACTACTCCATTAATCGCTGATAATCAAATCCATGAGTTCTTTCCATATTTTGGGTTGATTGATAAAGGAGATCTATTTGAGTAAACATCTCCTTAAGTAATCTGAGTAAGAGTATTGGAAGTATAAATGGCCAAGAGATTCAACTATATTGGAAAATAAGACTTACGTGTTATTGATTGAGTTATCCCCCTCCCCCCATTTGTTTGTAGTAGAAATTCTTTCCTGAATAATCCACCATAAGATAAAGGAGAATTTAGGAATGGTTTGGGGAAATTTAACCAAGTTCAGCTAAGGGACCTATGTATTTCTTAGCCTGAGAGCATCTTTATATAACTTATTGGAGAAAGAACCAAAAGAATGAAGAACCCAAATGATCCTATCTTTAGTGCTGACTAAGTTCAATATATTAGGAGCTAGAGTATACAACATATTCCTTTTGTATGAAATGAGGTTGTAACTATTAGAGAAAATAACCTCTTTGACAGAAGCATCAAAAGGCATTATAAATCTTAAATATGAGAAAGAGGTATCATCCAAAACAGGGTTTAAAGAACATCAAAGATAAGTCCGTAATTTTATCTTAATGCCATCTCCCAATGAATTCCTAAACTAGCTCCTAACCTTGCTCCTTAGGTTAAAAATATTAAGCATACTCCATAAAGTGTCAACTTTTGGACTGAAGGAACATAAATCTTTTTGGTATGAAGTAATAGAAGTGGACCCACTTAACCTACAAAGATTCTCTATCCACTAATAATTTCCACAATCTTTTAATCAAGAATTTCCCATTACTCAGATTTAATCAAATAACTCTTCTACCTTTAGCTTTAAGGAGACAAACAATTTTCCAAGCTACCTTAGCCATAAATGGAGATTTTAGTGCACCTTACTAGAGGAAGTTTCCTAGAATTTTCTATAGTCTTAATGAGAGAGGAAAGTAGAGTTATATGAGTTGAACCCTACTAGTAAATGGTAAAGAGCCATTATACCCTTAAACCCTAACAAAAGAGCTAGGAGGGAGTTGTGAACAAAGGAGGTGTTCCTATCCTCATCCTTATACCAATAAAATCTTGTCCTTTGCTTAATAAGAGAATAATGGGATTCAAGAACCTTTAGGTGATTAGTTGATTAGTGAGAGCTATAAAGAGGAGTTAATAAGAATCAAATATAATGAAGAGTGAATCCTACCCAATTCCTCCTTGGTCCCGTTAAAATTAGTTTACTCCTTTTATTACTAATTCTCTAGTGATAAGTCCTATAGCAAAATAGCCTTTAATCACTTGAGATAATATGTATTTGTGCTTCAATTTTATTTTTAATATATTATTTTCATCTTTAACTAATTTACACACTTTTGGTATTGAATATCCTTTTGAATTTAAATTTTTAATGAAAATAGTGTCATTTAAGAGATGATATTATACTTGATTTTATATTTTCAAAACTAATATAAAAATTAAAGTACTTCTTTTAATGCCTTATTATCAACATATTCTAAAAAATGTCATTATTTAGGATAAAAACTATTTGTTGAATTAATTTTGCATTAAATCTTGAAAAAAAAATTTAAACTTCATTGAAAGTAATTAAATGAAAAACAGCTAAAAAGTAACAACATAAATGAGAAAAGATGTTAATTAAACAAAAATATTAATTATAAATAATGATAGAATAACAAATATAAATTAAATTACATTTTTTAGAATATTAAAATTATCAAATTCAGTGTAATGATAAATTTAAAATGATTATACTAATTTTATTGTAAAATACTTTTCTACGTTGTTTCAATTTTAAAAAAGTTATCATATAAGCATATAAGAAATTTGAAAAAATGATTTAATAAACAAATATATTTTCATTTAACAAAAATGAGTTCTTTTTTAAAAAATGTTAAATTACAAAAACTGCTAAAGAAAATGCTTTTGCTTGTGATTTAACCTGCCAAATATTCCCATTTCTTGAACATATTAATATAAGAATATTTACAATACTTTTACATCGTGAGTCATTCAAAAATAATCTTTGTATGATATAGAAGTAAAGTTGTGTATTATCCGATTTTTTCACACTATGCGAAATTTCTATCGGAGTGTCGAGTGTTGATGATAACTATGGTGATGATAATATAAGAATATATTCCTGTATTTAATAAAATGTTTGCATTTGCTTCCTTTCAGCGTGTATACCCTTAAACCCTGTCAAAAGCCTCAAAATCGCATAGAAATAGTAAGATCGAGAAAGAGAAAGAAGGAACGCATTTCACAGCGCATAGATTTCTCCATGAGAAATAATAAGCGACGATCGAGAGAAACAATGACTGAAGGAAATGAATCCTCACCCCTTCCCCTTGCTATCATCAAAGACATCCTCTCACGAATGCCCGTCAAAACCGTTACTCGATTCCAATCTGTTTCCAAACCCTGGTCGGCGCTCATCAAATCCCCCGATTTCATCGCCACCCATCTTCGCCAATCTTCTCGCGACCCCTCCCTTTTGATTCGTCGTTTTCATAACCCAACTGGGTCCAATTTTGCGATCATCTCGTTCAACATGAGGACCGCTGTTCTTCGGGACATAAGGATCCCCTTCTTGAATTCTCTATTTCGGCTCCCGAAAATTGTGGGTTCTTCTAATGGGCTCGTCTGCTTCGACATTTCTCATTGCCATGCTTCGGCTTTTGTGCTCTGGAACATCTCCACCACCCAGTTTAAGGCTATCCCTAACCCTCAAATCACCGATGCTCGTAGACCCTTTTGGATGGTGGCTTCTGGGTTTGGATATAATCGCGAGGTCGATGATTATAAGCTGGTGAGGGTGGTGAATTTCCATCCTACAGACGATGAATTGCCTGTTGTGAGGGTTGAGGTTTATTCATGGAGTACTGGTTCGTGGAAGGTGATTGATCACAGATCGACTGATGATACAATTGGGTCTTGTGTGATCACTGAAGGAGTGCAGGCTGTCAATGCCAATGGTTGTTTGTACTGGTTAGGTGTTGTGGCTGGTAAATTGGCGGACGGTAAAATTGTTGTTTCATTTGATATGGGCACAGAGGAGTTTAAGCTAACAGCGATACCTGATTTTGTGAATGGGGTCTGTGTGAAAATTTTGGGCTTGGACGGCTCACTTGCTTTGGCATTATATCCTTCCATGCCTGTTCTTCCTGGGCGAGCGAGACCGGTCGATAGAACCGAAATTTGGGTGTATCTTAATTCTGCAGTGGAGAACAAGCGTTGGGCCAAAGTGACTAATATTTCTGGATTCGGGTGTCCTGTGGGGATTTTGCGTGGCTCTGAATTGATAATGAAGCGTGTGGATACACATTGTATCAGTCTGTCTTCATTGGATCTCATTTCTGATACTGTCAAGAGGTTGCCCGCCTGTGGTTCTGAATATTCTTGCGAGATCTGCAGTTATGTAGATAGTTTGGTTCCAGTAGATTCAGGGATTGGAGGTCCCAACTAGGCAGAGCTTCTTAGTTCGATATAGTATGCAGATTGTTGGTCAATGCTCTTGCTTCAGTAGAATACATGCTAGGCCTTGTTAATCCTTTAATTTTGCAAAAATGTAATTCCTCGTATAGGTAATTATTATAGTTTAATTTTCTTGTGACCAATGGTCTATGGAATATGTTTGAAAGTATTACATGACTAAATAGATAAATTTATATAATCCAGCACGGAAAAGGACTTCTTTTTGTTTTCGTGCATATTATATTAGAATTCTGCTAGTTGTGGGCTTATTGCGTATTGGATGTCTTTGTTTTGCTGATTCTACAATTCTCAACGTCCTTGTTTACTTTCAAGTTTTGGGTCTTTGAAAGCTGATTTGACTTTTGAAATCAGTTTCTGATAGTCGTACTCTGTCGCCTTCTGAGTAAGGCATAGTCCTGCAAACCACAGCACAAGAGAGTCAGGTGTTTTTCATATGCCTCACTAGAGCTTGTCACCCTTGCAGAATTCTGTGTGCAAAGTTGTGCACACAGACCCTCGCTTTGTACTGATTTGAGTGGGCAACGATAGGCGTAGAATAACTTGCTACCGGTATGAAGCCGTAATGTATTAATAGAAAATTAGATTTATAATTTATTTAGTGCATCACCTGCATACAGAGATTAGGTTCTTGAACAAACTAATTAAGTGCTTTCTCTTTTGATCTGGTTGAACAACTACTTTCCTATCTCTAGCTTCTATGAACAACTGCTTGCACTCTAGCTTTCTCCTATGATGTTAAGGGATGCAAGCACTTACGTTGTCTCATTCACTTGTATATAACAAACGTTATTTGAGTACCAACTTATGAGTTGATGATTCAAATACCCCAGTTCCTTATGCAGAATTAAGTGTTATTTTTCTATCTTCATAATGGGCTGAATATGCAATATTGATCTTAGGCAAAAAGGCAGGAATGCTTTTGATCGCATGTTTGAGTACATGTTTGGATGCTTTGATCATATTTTCCATACCTTCAAATGTGAAGTAATTTATTAAAGAACGATACATTGTTTCTTTTTTTGAAAGATGGATAAAGTGAGATAACACGACAATATTCTACAACCAAAAGTGAACTCTTGTGAAGAGCTAAACAACCCACAAAGAGGTCAACTAAGAATTACTACAACTTGAAAACTAAGCTCAATTATAGAGTTGAACTAAAAGGAACTCACTGGAACTATATTTTCATTAAAGATAGGGATGATAATGAGCTGAGCCCGTTACCTCGCAGCTCAAGCTGAGCTCACTCAACCTGACCTGATTTTTTTAGAAAAAATAAAAAATGACGTCGTTTTTAGCAAAATAACTCAACCTGACCTTAATTTTTTAGAAAACATGAAAAATGACGTCGTTTTTACAAAACGACGTCAATTTGCTTATAAATGTTGAGCCTCGGCCCGAGCTCGGGCTAGGAGACTTTTTCAACAAGCTTCACCCTGTCAGCCTAGGCTGGCCCATTCACTTTAGGCCCAACCAGGGCGGGCTCATTTACCACCGGTATGTCTAGTAAGTTCACCTTCTCCCTTTTTGAATCAAGTCTAAAGTCAAATATGCCTTATAACCTTTTCTAAGAAGTCATCTTATTTACATGGTTGATATTACATTAGTCAAAGAACTAGACCGAATACCATGCACCACTATTTCCGAACCATTAGAATCTTTGAGCACAAATGTTTTCAACCCATAATCAACTATAGGTTAATGTTTGGACAACCAATCCATGCCCAAAATCAAGTCAAATTCATGGAATGGTAGCTCTATCAAATCAGCAGTAAATTGTTTCCCATGTATCATAATAAGGCAATCTTTATACACTACGGCCCAATGGACTAGTCACATGTATATCATAAGCTAGTCGATCTACTGATAACATCCTATCACATACTCCCCTAATGAAAATGTATGAATGAGTGGAAACGGAATCTATTAATGCATGCATATCAAGATCAAAGAGACAAAAGATACCAACTATAACTTCTGAGGCATCCTGTTCTTCACGAGCCTTCATAGCATATGCCCATGCTAGATTGGTTGATGCCTTAAGATGATCAACAGACTCAAATGTTATACTCGGAGTGGCCCTAGGTCAGCCTAGTCCACCTCTGCAGACCTCATCCTCCAGATGCAATGGGTGCATTGGATGCCCCTCTGCTCCCCTATGGTGCTTTACTCTATCCTGAGCCTTTTGACCAATTAGCCATCAGATGATCTATACCTCCATATCTAAAATAGGCCCCAGTCAACCACTTGCATATACCCCAATGTCTCTTGGTGCAATGTGGGCACTCTGGTGATCCATCTTCCTGTCTGGTTGAGGAGCCTCTACCAGTATTAAATGTTGTGGACTACCCCTGGCGTCTTTCTTTAGTGACTGGACTATAAACTGACTCTATTGGGGACATACCCTGCGAATCTCGAGTCTTTTTACCTGAAGATGAACTACCTTTAGATAAATTCCTCCTTGTCTCTCTTTGATGTCTCTTGCTTCTCTACCCTGATAGCTGCTTCAACCAGCTGATAGTAGCTCACCTGTTGTAGAGAAGTTACTGCCACTAAGTACTCTTTGATGGAATCATTCAATTCATCCTTAAAATGTAGCCATCGAAATGCCTCTGTCAAAACATGCTCTGGAGTATACTTGCTAAGCCAACTTAACTCCTTTTCATACTCTTCCACAGATAGGTTTCTCTGTCTCAAATTCATAAATTGCTTCCACTTCGCTTCTTTATAATCTTCTGTGACATATTTCTTCTTGAACTCTTGGGAAAGAACTCTCAAGTTAGAGGTTTAGGAAGTTGAGAATGCAGTAGGACTAACTTCCATTAATCATAGGTTGCCCCTTGCAGGAGAGAGACAACACAAGTAACCATTTCTTCAGGTGGACACTTGATCTCCTTTCAAACCTTTTGTGTCTGCTCTACCCAGTATTTTGCTTTATCAAATTCTTCTAGAGTCACGCCCACGAATTCTTTTCTCCCATGCTTTCTCAAGGCTTCTATAGGAGCTATAGGCGCGGTCATTCTATTCATCAATCTCAACATATCATGGGAGAGCTTTAGAAACATCTCCCCAGGTATAGACGGTAGTGGTATTTCACCCCTTAGAGGCTCAGGAGGACCCGAAAATGATTGATCTCTCCCCACCACACTATCAACTGACTCCTCATCAGTTTCACAAAGTCTTTCCATCTCTATCTATAAGAAAATAGGGACATTTGTATTAGGTCAACACAAAAACCAAACCATGTATATAGATGATTTACTAGACTCTTATTGGTCAGGACTGCTTAAACCATAGGCTCTGATACCACAAAATGTAACACTCCATATATGGAACCTACAACCACTCACACACATAGCACCCAAATTCCTGTACATGCATTCATGACATAAAATTTTGTTCATTTATAGGGATTGTTATCACATTTGTTTATTTAATGTTGTACATATACATATTACAAAATTTCATATCCCTTAACAATATTATTTAAAAGTAGTATTACATCATTACATTAATATGGTAATCCAAAAGAGATATTACACGCAACTTAAATTTTTAATTACAAATTGTTAAGAAACTACAATTTCCTTAATTACATATACAACCATTCTTTAACTAAAAGACACATCTAAAGATACTTTTAATTCCAATGGTTGCCCTTGGTCCCTGTAGATGATCCCTGTGCCTTACTCTTATTACTTAGACCTACACAGATTAACACCCGTGCTAAGCTTGAAATCTTAGTAGGGAAATACTTAGTTTGGATGACCACTCATCCACCCAACACACACACATTCATGAATATCATAAACTCATGTACACAATGATGACTTAATTAAGTAAAGTACATAATGCAAATATGCTTCACTATATTATCTGTAACATACCACTCCTATAGAGCACATGTCTGACATATCAAAGGATATTCAAAAACATACTCTACAAAAATAGCACGTTAAGACAATCACATTTCTAAATTCTCTTTTAAGCATCACATATCAACTCATTACATATGTTAACCATTTCAAACCAAAGCATTTTAAATCTTCACTTTGAATCATTTCATTTATAATCACATTCAATCTCAATCATTTTGTCCTATTTCCTTTACAAACATATACAATCTCTAATGTCATTTCATTTCTAGAATTCACTTGTACAATATATAGCAGTTGAGATACAATTCTTGATACAACATACTAAGACGTTTGCAGGTACAACTGATCCTGACACTGATCCAAGTCTAAATGCAGAAGCTACTTCGATTAGACTAGCTAGTTCTCCTTGATACCTGAAAATCAACGTGCAATTTTGATGAGTTTTGTGAACTCATGATAGTCGCTCACTGAGTTTTTCTCCAAAAATCACCCCACTCACTGTTTAGGTCTGAGGGAGCTAGACTCCTAGAGATATACAATGTAGACAGAGCTGCGTACTGGAGTTTACCAAGTTACCACGGATCAAAGGTTGGTCAGTTGACGTCCCAAAAAGTCTAGATAGCATGTTTTGTTTGGTCTGCTACTTTTGTACATCACTTTCGTATAAGTGACACACATTCATTTATAAACATGGTTGTGTACAGTTCTATGATAGTGTATAAATGAAATTTTGTTTTAAGGAAAATATGAGTTTTATAATTATGCTCCATTTGATCATATTGCATGATACCTACTTTTTTTCCCTAGCATGCCACCCTTATAGGATATTTACTCAGATGTTCATCAGAATGTCAGGTAGATGTCCTATGAGAGTGGGATGCTACATTATCCATATACCAAAATGCACATTTATAAGTTAAATATTGATATTCAAAGCTTATTAATACAAATTATTGATATTGTCATGCTTTATTTCTTATTTATAACTATTTACTATACTTTTTGTGATAAGCATACATATTTCCTGTGGTGTGGATAACAGGAACTGTGGATATCCGAAGATATCAAACTGTGGATACTCAAATGCAACAAACTATAGATGTCCAAAGTTATCAAATTGTGGATACCTGAAGGTATCAAATTGTCAAGATACTATAGTCTTGAAAGGACGACAACAGTGGTGTCAAACTGTAGCAGTTGCACTGTAACCGTATAGGCATGCTTATCTATCCATCACCTAGACAATGAAGCAGGCACTGTAATATTTTCCTTTAATCATTTACCACTTTCACGATTAATATATTGACAAGTCATATGATATTCATTTGAAGTCATAAAATCTATATGTAAACTCTTATAGTCATACTAAGCAATAAATATGCATATAAATCATCTATATATATGTAAATTTCCTTTAGCATGCAGTATGTTTAATCTTAATTTCAATGCTTAATCACCCCCCATTCAAATATGGTAAGTCATATTTCATTTATTTCTAGGTGTTTGCAAATTTTCATAAACATTAGAAAAGGTTCTGATATGGTTCAATGAAAAAAAAGGAAGCAAAACACTCAAAATAGTGCAAACTGGGCTAAGCACATGGTGGGTCTAAAAATAGGCAAACAAATCAGTCCAGAAATAAATTACATGGCAATCTCCACTTGTTATGAAATTTTCACATATAAAAAATTCAATTATAAACTTGAGAAGCAGATTGAAGATGTCACACTACGTTTGCATCTGGAGAAAAGATTGCGGGTATCACTTTTTATTGTTGCTTGTATATGTTATGTGAGCTATTTAATCTTCTAATACCTATTAAGTGCAATGCAGATATCCAATGATGAAGCTAAATCTGTTGAAATTTCCAAGCTTCAAAAACGATTGGAATCCATGACTCTAGAGCTCGATGCAGCTAAGTTGGCTACAATTAATGAATGCAACAAGAATGCAGTTTTACAAAATCAGTTAGATCTATCAACAAAGGAAAAATTGGCTTTGGAGAGGGAACTTAATGTGATGTCTGAAATGAGAAAAGAAAATGTCTTTTTAAAGGTAACATTTCTTTGTTATGTAAAGGCTCGGTTTCTGTAGTCCTTAGGTACAGGTACCCTGCTCAGTTCTTGATGGTCCATAGAAGATTGAAATTTCTTTCTCAAGAACCTGAATACCATGTCAATTTGGGTTTTAATTTTCTTCAAATAGTTTGTTAGGAAATACAATGCTAAGGTTAGCAGTTTGGTTTTAGCTCTCTGCTACTTGATCACATGGTATTTTAAGCAGCAAGTAACCTTTGCATCCTTCCTGTTTCATTGGTGAATGTTTTGTGTGCTTGTCTGTCTGCAGAATTCGTTGGACACTTTAGAGAAGAAGAACTCGTCTCTGGAGCTTGAGCTCGTCAAAGCTCAAAAGGATAGTAATGATAACATTGGAAAGTTGAAGGAAATTGAAGAGAAATGTTCCCAACTTCAACAGAGTGTTAAAAGGTATTGTCTTGGAGAAAATATATAACTGGTCATGTTGTTTACTTGGTGCACGGAGTTATTTGCTTAATCAGTTACCTTGTATGATGCTCATGTTTTAGTATTGTACGTTTCTTGATTTTAAAAGCCACTATCAAAATGTATTGCCTATTGTTCAGAAGTTACTTGGATGGCATTCATATCCATCAATTCAATTGGAGTGGATATTATATACCACATATCACCTGTATTAGCTTCAGCGGGTTTTCTTGATTGCTGCTTTTGTGGTTTTCATCATCCCTATATGTTTATACTTGTGGTTTTTGACATCATAGTCTTGAGGAAAAGCTCTCGAATCTAGAGGATGAGAATCATGTCCTTCGGCAAAAAGCACTAAGTGCATCTCCAAAAGCCAACCGCACTACTACAATGAGGACACTTTCTGAAGTGAGTTGTCATTTATAATTGAGTTCCTGAAAATACATTTGAACAGTGCTTATGTCTCTGATATGCTGTTTGACTTAGTTATAATTAATTAGCATCACATCAATGTGGTAATTAGTTTTGCTATTCTCACCTAACCATGGATGTGGTTATGTCTCTTTCCTAACCTTTTGCTTTCTATTATGTTATTTCTGTTGATGGAACAGAAATACTCTAGCACCCTTGCTCTCGCCAACAGTGAAAGGAAGCCTTCATTTGTAAGATATGACTTGGCAAGTTCTTTTGTTGATCTGATTGCACATAATTTCACGTTTTATCGTGAATGGGGATTGTCTTGCAGGAATCTCCTACGCCTTCAAAACTTATTGCACCCTTTACTCATGCTTTATCGGAATCTCGCCGATCAAAGTTAACTGCAGAAAGACACCAGGTTTATCCTTTTGTGAAGCCTGAAAGTTCCAGAGTTTCCATGAACTTATGGAGAGCTTGTTTTAGATTTTAATGCTTTAAGAACAATCATTGATGTGATGCATCATATCTTACTGCATATGCTCAGGAGAACTATGAATTCCTTGTAAGATGTATCAAAGAAGATTTTGGATTTGTTGATGGCAAACCAGTGGCAGCTTGCATCATATATAAATGTCTTCTTCACTGGCATGCTTTTGAGTCAGAGAGGACAGCTATCTTTGATTGTATCATCGAGGGAATTAATGAAGTTCTCAAGGTTAGTTCCTTTGTTCAAATAAATAGTATTAAAGTGTGAAATTACTAGCTGTTTGCTCACTCTTTGCACGATTCATGATCTTTTTAATGGTTGAAGACAATTTCGTGTTGGACATTAACCATGAAATAAAAAATTATGGCAATCCTAACTAGATAAAGTGCATCTTTTTTTATAATTCAGATATTAACAGTGTGAAGAGAAATTGAAAATTTAGGCTCAAATTTTAAGGCATAATTTATGTGAATTTAGGATCTATGTTATTAAGACTGCATAATTGAGGATTTGTACTCAATTAATGTTATGGTACAATGTTATTCTATTTATTAACTTTTCCTGTCTACTTGAAAGTTCAAATTTTATTTAGATGTAGGTTTTTATGCTTTAAACTTGAAATTTTAATGTCTTGCTTTCTTGTTAAAATCTAGTTAAAGTTGTTCACTGCCTTTTGTGTAGTTTTATGTTTGTCTCACATTTTTTCCCTTTGCACTGTGGAATTTGTTTTCTTTGATAGCATCTTGATATTTAAATGTCATTTGTGATTGACTTAGATATTTCATGAAACTGTTACCTTAACATATGGCATATCCAGTTTTTTTACATTGTGCGTTAAGATTGAATACTGAATTTGCTGATTTTGATTATGAAGATCAAAGTAAAAATAAATTTCCATGATCTTAAATCAAGAGGCTGTGCTTTGGAATTTTGGTGTAGGGACCGCACATCTCCTAGTCTTTACTTACTGTTTCTTGCATTATCTTCAATGTTTATAGTATCCATACAACGTGAAATAATACTTGAGAATATTTCAGGATGGGGATGAAAACACCAAGTTGCCATATTGGCTGTCCAATACCTCAGCACTTCTGTGCCTTCTGCAGAGAAACTTGCGGTTGAATGGCTTTTTGGCCACAGCTTCTCAGCGTTCTGCATCTTCTGGATTACCTGGGAGGATTATCCATGTAAGTTTGTACCAATATGAGGAATCTGTGATATATATACTAATTGTATATACATAATAAATTCTCAGAGAAAAATCAAAATTTGACCTTAGGATTTCCTTAACTATTGGTCAATTTCAATATGTTTGTAATCCTGGGCAGACTTTTAAAATTGTTGTAATGTAAATAACAAAAGACAGAGGTTAAGTTAAAGCAACAAAATTAATTGTACGAGTGCTATTCGGTCAATCTTGCTATGGTATACTGTTATTTCTTCAGTTTCTTTGTCTTGGCCTTTTTCTATGTTGTTGCATCTATGCTGTATTTGCATGACCCTATCCACTACCAATCAAAATATGGAAATTTTTATTAATTTTATTTTTCTTTTATAGTGGATTGCAGATGATTGTGTTCATTAGAATTTTCTACAGTAATTCATGACCCAAATTGCCATCACTTTGTAGTCTAGTTTACAGTTTTTTAAAACTTTATACTACTGGTTTCTTACCAAATAGTTACCAAGTCTAGCTGGTTTTTAATTAATATATTGCCAGGGTGTGAAATCTCCTCTCAAATACATTGGATATGAGGATGGTTTATCGCATGTGGAAGCAAGATATCCTGCAATACTGTTTAAACAACAACTAACTGCTTGTGTGGAGAAGATATTTGGCTTGATCAGAGACAATTTGAAGAAAGAACTGTCTCCATTATTGAATTCATGCATTCAGGTGAGTTTGTTCAATCCAGCATATAGGTGCTTTCAACAACCAATCTTTTTCTTTTCTTTTTTTTTTTCCCCCAATGCACATAGGTTGCAGTTTTGATTAATGGAATTAGTACAGAAATCTACTCTGATATTCATGGTGGATATTTGTACTGGCATTTGACCTGCACTTTGATTGATTTTGTTGTTTAAGGCACCAAAATCAACTCGACATGCTGGGAAATCTTCTAGATCACCTGGTGGAATTCCTCAACAAACACCGAACGCTCAGTGGGAGAGCATCATTAGATTTTTGGACTCTCTCATGGAACGTTTACGGAACAATCACGTATGTGTGATACTTTCGTTTTTTACTTTTCTAGCTATTTATTTTTATTTGCACTCCACTTTGTAATTATTTTTTGTGACCTTTTGCTTGTACATGTTCTGCACCTGTGCAGGGTGGCAAACTTGCAAAGATAGAACATTGTTTAGGGGTTTTGGAACTATAAAAGTGAAACTCTTAACTAGTCTTTGTTGCTTGCATCCAATTGTTAAACCATTTTGGGAAATTGATACTAAATTGATGGGATTTCTGCTGTCCTGTTGCTGAGGAGAAAATCAGAATTGATTCTTTTAGCTTGACCTTTAATTCTTGTCTTCTATTTGTGCCATACATACTGTCTTGTGAGATTTATACTGACCTATTGAACACACATTTAGGTGCCATCATTTTTCATTCGGAAGCTCGTTACCCAGGTTTTCTCTTTTGTTAATATATCACTTTTCAACAGGTGAGTGATTTAAAAGAATTTGTTTGAATTGCATTTTCATCATTTGAGTAGCCTATGAAAATTTTAATTGTTCTTCTTAGCCTTCTACTGCGAAGAGAGTGTTGCACATTTTCCAATGGGGAATATATCAAATCTGGTCTAGCAGAATTGGATAAATGGATAGTCTGTTCAACTGACGAGGTAAATAATTTTAACAGAGGTCTAGTTCAAATTATTTTGAAGGCTGAGATATTGATCTAGTGAAATTGCAGTATGCAGGAACCTCTTGGCATGAGCTCAAGTATATTAGGCAAGCTGTTGGGTTTCTGGTAGAAGGCCTTTCTTTTCTTATTTACCCTTGGATAATAAGAGTTGTCCATAGCTAATTCATTTTGCAATGTCTTTAGGTGATTCACCAGAAGAGGAAAAAATCCCTGGAAGAAATCATGCAAGATCTTTGTCCAGTATGATCTAGTCTTACTCACATTTCACCTCCCTCACAGAATGGAAAATTGTTTTGTTAATAGAATCTCACCACCCCGGTCTTATTTCTTGGACAGGCATTGACAGTTCGACAAATATACAGAATAAGCACTATGTATTGGGATGATAAGTATGGCACTCAGAGTGTATCAAATGAGGCAAGTACCTAGAATGATGAAAAGTACATGATTAGTTTGGTCAAAACCATCCCAGTTTCTCAAGATTTCTGACTGCAGGTAGTTGGGCAAATGAGAGAGATGCTGAACAAAGACAATCAGAATTTAACTTCTAATTCTTTCTTGCTGGATGACGATTTAAGGTATTTTTCTGATTATTACTGAATAGGATGGACATGTTAGGCTGAAGCCTTCAGGATTTGTGCGAAGTCCATTATATCGTCTTTCTTCTGAGTAGGGTTTGTAATTTTTAAAAGAAAGTAGGGCGTAGTGGAGTAGAGCGGGAAGACACTAATGTCCCCACTGTTTTCTTACTATGTCGGTTAAAATTATATCAAGTTTGCATAAAACTGACTTTGAACCTGGTGGTTCACTCGGAACAAGTCAATTGATATTGAAAGCAAATATATTAAGCCTTAGAAGCATGAAAACGATATTGGTAAACAAAAGAAAAAAAATTGTAAATGTTTCTCAATATTTGATCCTGATCATTCCATCTAAGCTTCGAGACTTACTTATGCTGGGTTTGTGGAAAATGATTGCATGTCCTCGTATGATCCATACTTGATCACCATCTTTTTCAGCATTCCATTCTCAACTGAAGATATAGATATGGCGATCCCTGCAATAGATCCTTCTAGTATTAAACTTCCCGAGTGTCTGAAGGAATACCCTTGTGCTCAGTTTCTCGCCCAGCATCAAAAGTAGATTAACAGATCTACGCGCAAAGAACCCCCCAAGTTCAACTCCAGCTTATCATGCAGATGCTACCACGCAGGTGAGGTGGCCATTATTCCGCCGTCACTGAAGGCTACAGAAAAACCCCATGTAAAAGATCCACATAAGCAGCTTATCTGAAACCAGTTCGTTGGGGATTGGTACTTGTGTCCCCGATAGATTAAAGCTAGAATTTAGTGATTGACCAGCTTCTATTTATATGACGTTCATTCTTTCTTTGTACGTCCATTGTCAAGACTTGTATATATGTTAAAATTCCCAGGAAGAGACCTTTTCTTTGTAAAGACAAGTCTGTATTGAGATTCTTTTGAAAAAATGGTACCTTAACATAGAACTTCATGCCTTTAGGAGACAGATCTCAAGGTTTTTGTTTTATGACATTTCCCCAGTGCTCAAGGGGGCAACTTGGAAAGTTAAGAACCATTTCCTTTCAAGCTCAACAAAGTATACATGTATGATGAAGTGGGCCAGCTGTGAATTCCAAAATGTTTCATCTTATCTAGTCTAACGAACAACTTGAATTTATAGCAGCGTTGCATTGCTGGATTATTGGGAGGATGCCTGGTGGAAGACGTGAAAGAGACCTTGAGTTGGAATCCGAGCTGCTAATGGCAACTGCCCTTGCCAGGGTACTACTGCTATGACTTGAGGTGATCGGTTTCTTTGATATTCCACTTCGATAAGTTAAACTTCGGTTCTTCTCCCACAAATAATTGTTAGCAATTAGGTTTCTGCGTCTCTTCGCATAAACATTTTCTGGTTTCACAATGTCCTTAATGGAGGGACATGAGGTGGCTTCTGTCAGACTTGTGAAGGATTTTGACTTGCCATTAATGAATTTTGATATGCCTCTCCTGCAGCAAATCCAATCTCAATTAAGTCCGAAGATGAATACTCATACCTATTCATTTAAATATCATCTTATGGTATAATCATGCAAACATAACACCGTTTTTCTTTCCCAAAAAAAAAAAAAATTCAATTCAAAGTTCCAAATCATGATCACAGGAAATATTTCAAAGTCGGCCAATGTATGGAGCTGAAACCATTCTCCAGAACCAAAATCAACACTACTACTCATTACATAATAAACAAACTCTTTTTTTTTTCCCAACTCCCACATCAAACAGAAACCAACCTTTTTCTCCCTATCAACCATTACCAGATTCAAACATCCAAACATATCACAAACTGACACTTTCAAATTAATCCTCATAACTGTATAACTTGAAAATGAACGTATACGAATTGAAAATTTTGCATGAAAATGAAATAAAAAAATAGAGAGGAAAAACCGAATCACACACACAGACGTATATATGCAGACGCACACCTGACTGGTAAGGCCTCTTCTAGTGAATCCATAGAATTAAGTGTTCCAGCAACCGCGCTTTGAACCTCTTTATCCTCGCCTTCATCACCATCTGACGAGTCCCTATCGGATAGATCGCTGTTCTTCCCGATCGACGACGTTGCCGACGATGACGTGCTACACCCACCCTCAACTCCGATCACCTCATCCGCCTCCGGAGACGACTCAAACATCGACGCCGCTGCTGCCACACAGAACGCCGGCAGCTGGATCATCGACCCTCTGCTAGTACCCAACGCTACAGACATCTCGAAGCTTAGACTCATCAGACAACAAAAACGCTAAGATGATGAGTTGTGTCCAAAAGAGAAAAGACATAAAAAAACGTTAAGTACGATAATTCGAAGTCCTATTTATTTTGAAAGGCATCCTTATCCTAATTTCTGCAAAAGTGGATAAAGATGAAAGTCTGAATCTTTATTATTATACATGAAACGTTATAATGGAAACAAAAACATGTTCTTTTGTTTTGTTATTTATGTAAGAGAAGATATAAAGTTTAATTTTGGGGATTATAATAAAATAAGGAAAAAGGGCAAAGGCAAAAGAGGCGGCGGAAGTTATGAAGCAGAAGTAGGCGACTGTCGGGGAGAGAGGAGATAAATTAAAAGTAGCAGTCAAAACTCAAAACCACGTGCAAAGTGTGGGGTCCACTCGATAAATAAGCCCACGTGTCCCACTCTTCCTTGGTTTGTCGGAAGATTCTATCTATTCTAGCGTGACATGGAACTGACCGGAAGATGATGCTTATCCTTCTCTATTTTTTCTTTTAATTTAGCATATATAATAAAGAGTTTGAATCTCCAATATTACTTTAGCTCAAAACGACGTAGCTTAGAATTCGTCTAATCCTAATCCAATATCAAAAAAAAGTGACATTTTAGACATTAAACGTTTCACCAGTGTGCAGCATACTTGGATTCGAGTCTTTTAACATCTGAATTTTTATATATTGTTTTATTCTTTATACACAATAAAATGGAAATTGTGGTGTTAAACAAATCAAGTCAGAATTTGAAGTGCGGTAAAATCAATTTTAAGGTTCAAGTTACAGATTTTTCTTCTATACAACAGGCCAGAGGGTGAATCCAAAAACCCATACTTTTCTTTTTTATTATTTTCATATTTTGTCAAAGAAAGAACCCTAATGAGCTGCAAGCTTAGCGAGAACACCAACTGCGAGGGAGTTCACGTAGGTGCATGGCTCGGTTTTGGGGGAGTCCCATCGTTTGTCGACGAAGTTGTCGTGTTTGTCAGGTCCGCCAAGAATTGCTCCGGTTAGTTCATTGGGGTTTGGTGTGTCCTTGTTGAACCAATACACAAAGCTCATGGGGCAGCTCACTGCATTGTGAGGCGCTGACATTGGAACTGAAGCGCCTCTGTGATGTGCCTGTGTTGGTGGATTGTTTCCAAAGCCTACCATAATTGATCTTTGTGCAGGGTTGTTCCCTAGCAAATAATCCATCTTCACATAGACAAATGTAAAAGTAAGAATCTTGGAGTTGTAGTAGAAGTCGTCAGGTTTGTAAACTCATATATATGTATATATACCTGTTGCCTGGCAAAATCCATGAGACAGGTTCCATCAAATTGTTTTTCTCCGCAACAAACCTTCTGATTGTATTTGGTAAGGATGTCACTGTAGACACTGAACAAGAGGGCTGTTCCTGTCACGTACTGAGTGTTGGCTCCATCTCTTAAGTGAAGTACACCGCCTGAAACAAAATGTTTCTAGATATTTATCATCCATGGCGTTTTATTATGAGCCGGCATGTGGTAGCTCTAGAGAAAGAAAGAGGTGGTGAACCTGGAGTGCGATAAATTTGATGGTATGGGCTATCAGGTAGAACTGAACATATGAAGCTGTCAGCTTGATTTTTGAAATTTACTAGACCCTTCTCTCCCTGGAAGAAAAACTGCATCACAATTCACAAGAAACACATATTGTCAGGTTTCTCAATAACTACAAACAATATCGCATCAGAGATGGAGGCTATCTAACCTTAGAGAGAAGAATTTGGGCACCAGCATATTTAAGATCCCAACTGAACTCGGAAACACTAGCACTAATAGATTCCTCCATAATGTATTTTAAGTACACTTGTTTCTTGGTGGCAATGTACAGCCATGTTGCTGCCCACAAAAGTTCATCCTGCATCCATTTTCACCGCAAACATTTGCTTTAAATTATCCAACTTGCATATTGTATTTCCATATTCATTTCCACAAGGCATATGTATGTAGAAAGAGGGTAGAATAATTACGTTATAGCCCGAGTAAGAGCAATAGAAAGGACATTCGCCATCATAGGTCCCCTTGTGCGATTTGGCAAAGTCAAATAGCTGGAGGTTACGAAGATTGATTAAGTTCAACCATGTGCCTGTTTGCGTGTGTTGTAAAAAGATAAACAAATGGACCGAAGAAAGGAGACATGTACCAATTTGGCTTTGTTGAGCAGGCTACGGGAATAGGTACGATTACAGTGTCTAAAAACAATAGAAGAAGAAGCCATTGCAGCTGATGATTCAGCTGCAATCTCAGTTCCAGGCTGTTTCTCGTCAATCATCAACACTGTTCTTGGTGTCTGCATGTCTTCTGGTCTAACCCAGCATTTATGGTCCTCCACTGGGTCTCCCACCTTCACAACCATTAAAGATCATATCTTGACCTAAATGCTAGGACCCTTTTGAAAAAGAAACAAACTGTAGATCATTAGATAACTTCGTATCATCATGGCTTACCTGTACGTACAATCGACGTTTTTTACAACTGGCTTTTAGTAGATAATCAGTGCCCCATTTGATGGCGGCTCGGGTGTTTTCAAGCTCGCCGGTGGCACGCAGCTCTTTGCCGTAGAAGAGGGCGCCCCAAGATAATGTGGTAACCGTAAAGGCCAGTGGGAAGAAAGGGACCAGACGTGGTAGTCTGTCCATTCTTTTATTTAATTACTGAATTCAA
>JAOQMM010000172.1:9779856-9796541 GCA_027563515.1 Erythroxylum platyclados | reverse complement strand
GTCTAAATTTAAATATTTTTAGTGGACTGGTTCAAAGATCAAATCAGGTTCAGATCGATTTACTTTTATTGTCTGATAGACATTGGCATGGATGACAGGAATATAACTTTTTAGCTCTCCCTCATCAAACCCACTTTGAAATAAAAGTTTAATCTGCAAAAGGAACCATGCATCAGAGATGCATATGCACTAGAATTACATGGAAAGAAAGTCCATGTTAACAAGGAGGGTCTATTCTTTCTGACCTGTTTAAATATAGTAGATTTCCCAGAGTCCCCAGCACCTTGAGGAAGGTTGGCCACATCATTAAATAAGAAAATGAGAAAATAAACGGAAATTTCAGGCCATGTGATGCAAATTCTAAGAAATAAACGTATATGGAGCATGAATCAACTTCAAAACTCATGCTGACAAAAATGTGCAAAATGACTAATAGTAGGTATGCTTTTTAAGCTTGACTAACGTATGAGCTCATGATTCATCCAATAAAGCAGAAAGCCAGTGTAACATCTAACAATAAGTTCACAGGAAATTAACAGGAAATTGAGCACATATAGCGCTGACAATCTAAAGCTAATTTTCCAAAGAGGACATTTGTTGCAAAAGAATGTAGAAAGAAAACATCAAATGGTTTATCCCTATACAACCTATGAATATGGCACTTTTTAAGTCAGTTTTTGTTTGCATACTAAGAACAAAAGAAATGTAGAACTTGTAGATTCATAATTGCTGTTCCATCATATGTAAGAGGGCTCCACTCCATGGAAACCATGAAAGGTGCCCCATATTGTGTGCACCAATTTCAAGAACTAAATCTCTAAAATCTTTGGTTAACTTAGATTACTAAGCAAGACTTCAAAGATAGATATCATTTACAAGTAAAAAAGCAGTGGATACCACAGAATATGTACCAAGCAGTAGAAGTTTCTGAATGTGCTTTTCAGCTTTTGTCTCCTGTTCAATTCGTCTTTCAATCTCTGCAGCCTATAGATGCAATTAAGCAATTAGATGAAGCCTCAATACAAGAATAATTGATGCAAAAGAACTTAAAGTTTATTAGAATAGGATTTAAATTTATTCGAAAACCTATTCTACTAGAATAAGGGTTCTAAAAACTTCTTTATAAATGTGTATATTCAAACCTTCAATGACAAGCAATCCAAAATTTTTCTACAAATTTGAGCTTTCAATTAGAAGCTGTGATGCTTTCTTCTAAAAGTGATTCCTAGTTTTCTACTCTCTATTGTTTGTTTCCTTACTAAATTCTAGCAAACCTAACCTAATTTCCAACTATCTTAAATCTAATTCCAGTCATATTAAACCCTGAAATTTTCTAAGCCTAAATTTCTAGCAACCAAGCCCTAAAAACCCAACTATACCAAATATGAAATTTCAATATTCTTAGCTAAAATTCAAACCTGAAACTTAATATTTCAGCAGCCTAATATCAATCATATTTCTTAATTTTGTGAGTTTTAGCTATTAGTTGGTACTTCTTCTATTTGTCCTACACCAATTTGGTATCAGAGCTTTGGTCCACAATGACGATACGTAGTAAAAGGGCATATAGAAGAATATTCAGCAACCTAGAGTAAGTGAAATACTTTTGAATATTGAAAAAAATTTGGTATCGATGACCCTCATTCACAAGTGGTCTCAAAAATTAACTTACATGTAAGAACTCCAATAAGAAAACATGTTTGACAAATTTTGGAGAGGCTAGACAATGTTGACATACATTCCCAAAAAGGCAAAACTCCCACAAGAAAAAATTATATCAAGGAACAACCTATACTTGATGTTGAACATGGAGAACGTGGTGATAAGCAAGAAGAAACAGCACGCAGTGTACGAAGACATCTTCGCTGAAAAATCATGTACTGATTTTGATTCCTCAAATTTAGTAGATAAATTCAAGTATTCGAGCCTACATGTAGAAGGTGCTCAAATACTTGATGATATGAAGAGTTTAGCAATGGAAGATGATAATGACATGGAGAGTTTGACTGTAAGAGATGATCATAGCGTTAAAGATAAAGAAAAATAAAATGGAGTAGATTCTTTGGCAAATCCTAAAGTTGAAACAGTTGAACAAGAAGTTCAAACACTTAAACAACAAGCGGAAACAATAGTGCAACAAGTTGAAAGAATAGGACAATAAGCTAAAATAACAAAACATGAAGTTAAAAAGATTAACTAGTAACCACTTGAGGTTCTGGAGCTTGTTGGTTCAAAATTTGATGATATCATTGGTGTTGTTGATAAAGATTGTGGTGTTGATGAAGGAGAAGTAGACTTGAATGAAGATGCACAATTAATACAACATATGAATAAAGAAGTTGTGAGTGCACTACCAAGTCAAAATTCAGTAATAATGGCAAGTTCGTGCATCTAACTACAAGAAGTAACGATACGTATGTTCTTGATACCTATGATGTAGAGAAGCCATGTGATTTCGTTATGAAACCATTTGTAAATATATGAGTCAAAACTTATAACGTTGTCCACACTGCTAAACTATTCTTCAAAGATGATGTGCGTCATCATGGATTACCTTTAACCATCATATCTAATCATGATGTCAAGTTTATGAGTTATTTTGAAGAACTCTATGGAAAACATTAAACACTAAGGTTCAATTTTCAAGTTCTTTCCATTCCCAAATCGATGGACAAACAAAGGTTGTGAATAGAAACTTGAGAGACTTGTTAAGATATTTAATTGGAGACAATGTAAAAAATTGGGAACTAGTTCTTCCTATGGAAGAATTTGCATACAACAGTTCTATAAATAGATCAATTGGTAAGAGTCCTTTTGAGATAGTCTTGGAGTTCAACCAAGTAACCCTATTGATTTGGTTCCTTTACCATTCATGAGAGACATCTTTGATGAGGTACGACAAAAGATAACAACCAATATTTGTCTTATAAAGAATATGCTAATCAACATCGTGGATTGGTGGAATTCAATGAGGGAGATATGGTGATGGTTAGAATTTGTCCAGAGCGTTTTTTGAATGAAAAATATAAGAAACTCCACTTACAAAGTACTAGACCTTATAAGATCATCAATAAAATAAGTGCTAATGTTTATATTTCGGAATTATCGAGTGATAAGGGAATTAGTCCTATCTTTAATATTGCAGACTTAACTATTTATCATAGATATGATGATGCAAAATCTCCTACTGCAGTTGTGAGAATTTCAACCATTCCTCATCGTAAAAAGGAGATAAAGGATATTCTTTATAAACAAATTATAGCCACAGGAGATAGAAAATATCATCAATTTCTTGTCAAGTGGAAAGGAAAACTAATTTCTAACAGTACTTGGATTTTAGAATCTGAATTTCAAAAGTTGAACCCAAACTTATATGATCAATATTTGTCCCATTCTACGTTGAGGACAACTTTAGACAAGTCGAAGATAATTGATACAAAAGAACTTAAAGTCTATAACAGAAATAAAAGAGGAAAGATTAGTCAACCACAAGCTTTAATTTGATAGATGAGGATTGAGAATTAAGTTAACATCAAAGATAAGGGTTGAAATTTAGATTATGTTATAATTCCTTATTAGATAACAAGAAGTAGTAAGTTAAATATGTTATTCTATTTTACACATGTTATCCTAGTTATTTAGGACTTACAGAATTTTTATTAGAATAGGATTTAAATTTGTTATGAACACTTTCCTACTAAAATAAAGGTCCTAAAAGCTTCTTTATAAATATGTGTATATTCAACCCTTCAAGGACAAGCAATTTGAAATTTTTCTACAAACTTGAGCTTTCAACTAAAAAGTGTGATGCTAGTTGATTTTGTGAATTTTAGCTACTAGTTGATACTTCTTCTATTTACCCTACGTCAATAACAATTAAGAAAATAAGGAGTAACCACTTAATGAGTTGGATTCCTAAAGTTTCTCCAATGGAAATGGACATAACGGTGTTGAAACTAGAATCTCATAAGCCACAATTCACCTGTGCGTTCTCTTCAGTATCTGCTTCATTGTAGTGACGCCGTTTACTGCAGAGTAAACCCATGTTCTCTATTACAATAGACAGCATACACGGGGATAATCAAGAATAAACAGGCAGCAGGCAGTTTCTAGACTGCCTTCCACAAAGAAGTCTCATAGTTAGTCAGCTTCACCAGATCAGGGTGCCAAAACTTGGCAACAAGGGCTTGACAGATATTCCTGGTAGAATAGCCTAAGCTCAATAATCAATCCACCACAGCCAAACATAACAAATGTGATATTATCAAGCACGACGACAGATTATTATTGGTAAAGCCAACTATAAAGGAAAGAGTTAAAGTAACGGCTATGTTGCACAATCACAAAAAACCGGCTAATTGACTTGTAGAGAGAAGGATAAACTTTACTATAAAGTAACTTGAGGGTGAGAAAGCAAGAACAGGCCATACAAACTATAATGATTTTTTGATAGGTGTATGGGACTGGGATATAAGCACTAAATGAACTCCCGCGTGCAGGCAAACAACAATGAATGACCAAAGATATGAAACAGAGAGCTCATCCAGGACGAGCAAATATACAATATCACACGTCAATCTCGTGAACCCAACTTAAGAAACATGGAAACAGCACATTAATATACCTGTATTAAATTCTAGAACAGTATACTTACAATTAGTACCCTGTTTGATCATCTCTCTACCACCACTTAACAGAACCCATTAAGTCACCTCCACGTACTAGATCATTTTCTTTCAAATTATACAAGCTATGGAAAAAAGTAAAATTTAGCATGGAACGATCATCACAAAAAAGCACCAACTTGAAAACGAAAAATAATTCATTAGATCGATCTCATTTCATCACTTCCAAATGAAAATATTTTTAATTAAAACCGTGCCCCAATAAAGATCATGGGAGACAACCGAAAACGTGAAACAAAACCAAACCCAGAAAAGAACACACAATATGCAAACAAGATACTGCTGATCTACCCAAGTTAGAATAAACAAAACAGATCGCCAAGAACAACCAAACCCAACAAAAATCAAAGATCTAGAGCCCAAAAAAAAAAAAAATTTAAGCATATCCAAGGCAGACAAAATTACCCCACGTAAAGTCACCTAGTCAGAAGATGGATTTTGGTCGATTTGTTTCAGCTGGTAGATGAATTGGCTGCCCCCTCCTTACTTTCGTGAGACCAGTATTAGGTAGACTATAGCATAAGCTATGAAAATAAAATCTTTATGAATTGATGCAAGCAAATGCTTACTGTAGTTTTTTCTGGGCAGTACTAAACCTACGAAAAAAACTACAAAAAAGAAGAAGAAAGGAGTCAAAGATAAGGGAGGAATCAACAGTTAGCCAAATCGGGAACAGGGATAACAGAGAAAGTGAGAGAAAGAACGCCGAAAAGCTGCAAGAAACGCCCCTACCACAATGTTGGTTCGTTCTCTCTCTAACTGTGCCAATGCTTGGTCTCCCAGTCTCGGTCTCTTCCGTGAAAATTTGAGTCAAAGTTGAAAGGTTTATAGGGTGTTAGGACTTGGGATTATAGTATTCTTAAATGTTTAATTACAAAAGGTTGTACTGTGCAAGTCTTGTCTTGGAAAAAACATACACAGACACGCACACTCTGGCAATTGGCAAACCTCTGTTCCTAAGTGTAAACTGCCAATGCCATCGCTTTGGTCCGGTCTTCTTGCCTCTTTAAGTCTGTCCGTGATGCGCGTGTCTTTGGCATGAATATGATTATTACACTTTCAACTTTGACTAAGACACATGTAATAAATTGAATGCTACCTTGTCCTAATCTAATTTGAATAATGACTGACCCATTAAAGTGTTTTATAACGCTTTCAACTTTGATGGTCTCGATTCGATTTGTGGCGATCACAAAATCCAATTTCAACATTCCTTTTTCCATTAAAGCAAGCACCAACTGTGATGGAGAAAGCATTTACCATATTTTACAACATATGATGTATAGGTAATCCAACGTTTACTCTGCTTCTGGACTAAATTTCCATCCATAAGGATCGCAATGCGATCAAGAGAGTTAATTTAGTAATTACAAACTTAACCACAACTTTTATTTCTGGTGCACCAAAGTCTGAAGCAGAATTTATTTAAAAGAAACCTACCGAATCTATATGCAATACTTAGACAGTAGGATTTTAACTCTAGAAGAAGATTCATGAGCTGCCAGACAAGAAATTCTTGACAATGAAGTTGAATCTGGCTGGCTTCTCCATTTGAGGCACATGAGATGTATTCGGTATTATTTCCAGCTTTACCTTCTCTCCAATTATTCTGCAATCAGAGCGCAAGTAACCATGTCAAACCAACAAATGAATTTACTATACGTTCTTTCCGTCACAACCCAAACCCTACTTTATGTTTTAGCAGAAGAACCATGTAAACCAACCAATTCAAGTAGGTATAACCCAAGAAGTATTTTCTGTAACATATTTTGGAAATGCTAGCAAAAATAATTGGTTAAATTACCATATTCGAGTAAAATAAAGCTTCTTTGCTTATTTTTGTTTCTTTTATAGAATGTAGTAAAGAAATGATTGGAAAACCTGAGGCCAATAAAGACTTGAGCTGACAACCAGAGGACAATTAAGGCAACGTATTGAACGTATCAGCCATACAAGTTGAGAGCATGAAATAGAATAATTATTGAGACAGATCAGTCAAGTGAGCCACCAACCTCTCGAGTTTTCTAGCCATCTCTAAAGGAAATATCTGGTCATTCTCTCCCCATACCAACAAGACATCCTGAATTAAAGTTGGCAACAAAACACAATTAGAAGTAATCGACTATCACTTATACAGAACATGTTAAGTATATGTACCTTCAGAAATTAAATTCATTGTACTATGAAGTAAAACACAAGTAAAAGGAGTAGGCACCTGTTGAAGTGGAGTAATGTTGTGGGTCTCATCTCTTCCAATGGACAGTCCTTTCAAAAGCTCCAACTTCTCGTCCCTCTTGTCTCCATACAATTGCTGCACCCACATGAACGAATATTGGTTCCCTGTTTACTATTGTGAAGCATGTTTTGGGTTGACTTTTTATAGATCATTGAAAGCACTGCTATATTGCTTCTGACATATAACACTTGATTTCATGACGAGCATCGCGTTTTGTAGGATTGTGTAATAATATGTGGTAGAACATATTTTTAATTTATATACTAATACATTTTAGGGTTCACTTAAGGATTTGCAGTTCTTGTTATGGCAACGTCGACTTTTTCGACTCATACAATTAATTTCTTTTTTTATGTTCATCTTTTAGAGCATCATATATGACTAATCTTCTTCTGAAACGGAGATTATCCTAATTGATACAATCCAAACAGGCAAATAACTAATACCAGCATAAAATGCTTCAAAGGAGCATTTATTTTATTAAACACCTACTAATCAAATAAACCCTTTCCAATTGCCAAGTTGCATGAGCAAATTCTGCAGCAAACTCAGAATTCTTGTGTCACCCTTTTAATTAACTCAAACTTAGTTTTCGCTATCTGTCCAACCAACTTACCATCTTATCATCTTGGATGTTAGGCCCTAGGAATATGCTGAGCAAAGAGCATGAAAGTAATATCTTTGTATGAAATAGAAAGTTCATTTCACTGTACCTAGTTTCTACTACACTTTTTTTTGCTCAAAATGGTAATCAGCACTCTTATTTGCACAACTCATCGTAAACAAAACATTTAAAGCAATCAAATGAAGAAAGAATGTATGCTCACTGGAAGAAGCAATAAATTTGTGTCAAAATAGAGCATAGGGAGTTTTGGCGTCCAAAATACTAACAAAAATATCCTAAGAGAATCTAACCCAAAAAAAGAAATATGTAACTAAAAGTCAAAACAATGAGACAACAGAAGAAACAGAAAGAAAGAGATGTCACCTTAACGAAATCGTTCAAGAAAAAATCCGGGACCAAAGGAAGTCGCCGATTAGCAGCTACACTTAGCAAAGCTCTCAACTCCGAAGCATTTTGTGGCACCATAACGTTGCCGATAGATTCCTGCTTCGCTCTCTTCACAAACTCTTCGTTGTCACTCTTCCTCATGTTCACGCCGCTGCTTGCTATCACCACCTTTCCGGCCAGTCTTTCCGGCCACAACCTTGCCATGTTGTATGCTATCATCCCTCCGTAGCTCGTCCCTATCACATAGTACTTCTCCACTCCCAACTTCTCAAGCAATTTCACTACACAATTCGCCTGAAATATCTCTGATCTTTCAGTTGACTTGGTCGTCGAGTCCCCGAAAAACACTAGGTCAGGAACGTAGACATTGTAGTCTGGTGCGAAGAATTCTACCTGCACAACCGTGTATGTCAAAGTCCACCAAGCAAGGTTCCAAACAACAGACAGACAAAACACTGGAGTTCCGGACTATTGTGACAGGCTCAATTAGCGGTGTGAATCTGCAATGTAACAAGCCAGTTTGGGCAAGAAAGAGACAATTTTTCTTTTTTTTTGGATTGTTACCTGTCGACGCCATTGCCATACGGAGACAGGACCGAAACCGTGGAGTAAGACCAAAGATTGTTTGGTTGACGTAGTTCGCTTGGGACCCCAGAAGTGGATGGTGGTGTCGTCGTCAATCTCTAAGGCCTGTCGGGAAAGACCAACGTCGGTGAAACAGCGACGGAGATAGGAGCCGCAAAGGGACGCGATGCTAAGGAAAGAGAATACCATTGTAAGTCCTTTGTTAGAGTATGGCTGTGTTTGACAGTTTGTAGCGTATCAAACTACTAATAAAAGGGTTAAAACTTAAACAGTATAACACGAAAAAATATTTAAGATTTAAAATATATAAATTGTTGTAAAATAAAATTAAAAATTTAAAATATAATGAAAAAATTATTATTATTTATCAAAGAATTTAAAATTTAATTAAAAATGATTATTAAATAAAGATTTGTTTTAATTTATAAGAATTTATTAATTTATAAAAATTAATTGGTTAATTAATAAATTGATCAATTTTTAACTACAAAAATTAAAATTAAATTAAACTAAAAAATTAAAAATTAAACTAAAAAATTTTATAGTTTAAAAATTTTACAGTCTCGGTTTGATTTTTTTAATTATTACTTAAAACGAAGTTAATTGCAATTGGGAAGAGATGAGATAATGCAATTAAAAGGTTGCTTGTTTTAGTTTTTTATTTTTGTTTACACTTTTAATTCTCTGTATTGTTAATGGGGGAAAAGTGTTAAAAAAAATTGGTAGGCCATACAAGGACTTCTAATATGATCCACAATGTTACATTACATGATTCACATCCACATCTTTGAATTTGGTGGCAAGAAAAAATCTATCAAGATCCGTAATCAAGAAATTGGTATCTAGAATAGTTAAATTTTGTTCTTTAAGGAGTGACTTAAGTGGGATTCTACCGTTATAAAATCTAACATATATTCATTTTTACTCTTACACTTAAATGACTCTGAACCGTTAAAATATAGTCTTATCCATCAGTACGCTGTCATAAGCACAGTCTCTGCCAGTGCAGTACAGCGTGACATTACTTGCGATTTGAACACAGTGGTTGATTTTTGCTTTTTGCGTATAAACCATTTTCTTTTAATCCACTTGCTTTCATGGATGTTGAGTGAATTAATATTTAATCGACCTGCTTCAATTTCAAACTATTTACTTATTCAAAATTGATGTGCTTTGAATCTAAACTTAATTTATCCTTGGGTGGTTGTCTTTGACTTGATGATTAGTTTTTTATGACAATCCTGTAGTTTAGTCCTGTAAACAGACAAAATATAATCCATGAGTAGAAAATCTTGAATAGGAATTTTAAGAATTATTGCATAATCACAACTTTTGCAGCAATGAATGAATTATAACTGCCACATTTAATTTGGGTTCTTGAGTGTATCCATTTAATTTTTTAAGTGAAGGTGGATAAATGACAATTAATGATCAATTATTAAGATCTGAATTGTTAGTATAGAGTTCCGATGCCCTTTTACAGGGAGGTCACAGATTTACGTCACGAAAATAACATCTTTATTAAAAAAAAAATATTACGTATATTAATGATACTTTTTATATTTTCGCAAAATAAAAAATCTTGGATATTAAATACATATAATTTTCCTTATAAAAAGAGAGAACGACAATTTTACTCAAAATTTCATACGTGCACAAAGTTTTCTTGTATTTAAGTAGTCTAAAATTCAAGAACTCGAACCATTTAAAAGCATACATGGCATGATAAGATATTCCATAAAGGACAACAAAATATTAAAGAGGACATTTGCGAGGATTAGGTGATCACTTGGACGGCAATAACTTATTCTGCACCAGTAAAAGTTGCGATTCGTGACTAATTATTGTGAAATGTGCTCTGGGTCCATAAGAAGGAAACAGACCGCTAATTACTTCAAACTTCAATGCCTAGAATACGATGCCAAACGCCTTACTTTTATCGTACACATTATTATTATCATATTCCATTGAATCTCGTACTATCGCCGGATCTGAAAAAGTTTGATAATATGTAGCCTTATTTTTATAAAGTAAGGAAATTATTTTCGGTAGATTTACATGCAAATGTGATATAAAAAATTAAAATATAAAAATTAAAAAATAAAATCAACAAATAGATGATGCAAGTTTAGAAAATAAAATAATAAAAATAAGAATAAGAATAATAATACTAATAATAATAAGAAGAAGACAAATAGGAATACAAATATTAAAAAAATAATAAGAATAATAATAATAAGCACAATAAGAATAATAATAAGAAAAGAAGAAAAGTCTGACTAGCTGATCAAGCAGATACCTAAATTGTCAACTAGATGCACACAGCAAGAAAATCACATATAAATCAAATGTAACAAACTGACAGAAGAAAGAGACATGCAAGAATTAATGAATTAAAAGCAATAGTCAGAACACATGTAGCAAAAAAACTGAGACAATTAGACAATGATAGAGATACCATGACCAGAGCTTTTATACACACAGAACCTAGATATGACTAGTGAGTACAGAAGAACGAAAACAAATAACTTGGCTTTTTTAAAAATAATTTTAAAGAGTTATCCAAGATACCCAAATCAAAAAAATAAAAAAAAAATGAGGGAGAGATAGATCTTGATGTATTTAACCTACATTAATTAATAAGTTTAAAATTTTATTACGAAACAGAAGAGTAAGTGATATCAATTCAATACAAGAAAATTATAACTTACCAACGAAAAATTATCGACAGGAAAAATACCGTAGTCAATTAGTGACAGAAAATCAATTTTCGTTGGTAATATTGTTTGAAAAAATTGCATTTTACGACCGACAAATATCCGCAGGTAAAGTGGAGGGAAATTATCCCGGTAATTTTCCGATTAAAGATAGCGATGGAAGAGCGATATCTCTTGATAAATTAGGTGAGAATGCTTGGCGGCATAAATAAACATTGGAGTGTATCGATGAGACTGTATTCCGTTGGTGATTTATCGATGGAATAACGATTCCATCGGTAAAATTAAAACCTAAACGTTGTCGTTAGCTTCAGTTTCAATGTTTTTAATAAAACGAAAACGACATCGTTTTCGTTAAAGGTTGAACTTACCCATAAACCCCCCTGTCGATCCTCATTTTCTCCTTTCTGTTTTCTTCGTTTTGTCCTCGCCGTCGTTGGTTTCCTGTTGCCATCGCCGTCCGTGGTTCTCCGTCGTCCATTGTGCGAGCTTCGGTTTCCTCGCTGTCTGCCCTTCTTTACTTCCATCTTCTTCCATCGCATGCCATTGTCGTCGTCTTCGTTTAATCATCGGTTGAGGTAAGTGATCCATCTTTGATTGTTTTTTACTAGGTTTTGATTGATTGAGTTTTTTTTTTTTTTGCTTTAATTGTATAGGTTTTTGTTTCTGGTTTGATTGTATGGGTAATCATCAATTTTTGTTAAGAACTGGGTTAAGGTATTGGTTTAATCATCGGTCGGGGTTTAGTAGTTTTTGTCAAATGTGGAAGTGTTTATAAGGTAGTTCCTAAGTCTTCAAGAGCTTATCAAAAAGCATCAAAAACAACTTTTTTAAAAAGAACACAAAGTAGTGAAAGTCTCGAAATTCTCAGAATTAAGGTTTGAATGGTAATTTATGATAAAGGAGGAGAGAAATTTAAGACATTCAGAAATTTCAAATTACATCGGATTATGATAACATAATTTTAGGACGTTGTGGATTCTATCAATTTTAAGAACACATAATATGAAAAAGAAGATCAGTCATTACTTACTTACAAACAAAGGTATCGTACGCAGTTTTACTCGATGAATTTCATTGATTAAACAAAGCAAAAAAGAGATGCATATTTATTATTCATGCAATGATCTTGAAATTACAAAATTCTAATCCTTGGATTGTTGGAATGGAGGATTGTTTTAAACAAGTTGTTTACTGAGTTTGGGGAGCAATGCTAAGATACTGTAAATCACGCTTAGGAAGGAATTTTGCCACTAGTAATAAAAGGAGATTTATGACGTAGTGAACGTTGTCTTATATGGAATGTTCGAGGCTGACATCCAATATGAAATTTTTCTTTGAGCAATAACACTGACTTTGTACATTTATGAGAACTGGTTTCAATATTTTGTTAAATCATCAAAGCCAAACAGTCCAATACTTGTAAATTTATTAATATGTAACTTTTTTGTCACTTAAATCATCACATACTATCGTCAATGAGAAATTAATTTTGTAAGAAATTAGAAATTTGAATATTTTGTTATTATTTTTAATAATTTTGATTAGTATTATAAAATTAGGTTAAATTTATTATTTTAAATATAAATTTATCCTAAAAGAAATATAATTAAATCTTCATATTTAATTATTTTAAAGTATATATAGTAACAAAAATAACAATTAATACAAAATGTTCACATTCTAAGTGTATAAAATCTTTTTGTACATAGCCTTGAAGTTAAAATTTCAATGACGTAAACAATTTTTATAGTTTATACTTATGGTAATGCAAATATTTGACTTCACTTCAGATTTCTCTTTTAATGGAAAAGAAAATAAAAATAAGAATGAAAAGTTTGAAGGGAAATAGAAATAAAATTACTAGAGTGTTTGATATTATATTAAATAAAGTTAATAATTATGCTAATATTTGATATTAAATATTAAAAATAATAATGAGAAATTTTTTTGATATATGATTTATTTTACAAATAAATAATTAAAATATTTTATAAAATAATTGTTAAAGAAATTAATATAAAAGATTATAATATGATTTTGATGATAATATTTTTATTAAAATTAATATCTTAACAATATCTTGATAATATTTTTGACAATAACTTGATAATATCTTTTATCTCTTATTATCTTATTCTAACTTATACTCTTATTCCTCTAATAATTAAAAGGTACAGAGCATTACTTTAAAAGGAATATAAAAATATTATTCATCTATTTATAATATATTACCAAAAATTATGTTTTTATTTTTTACACTTTTCTTTGTTCTCCTACCGGCTAACCAAGGATCCTATAAAAGAAGATGAACTTCAAAAGAAGGCAACCGTTTTATTTTTTGTTTTTATCCTCCAAAGAATCAAACACGGAACGGTGTCTTGTTTTCTAATTTAAGTTATCTTGTCCTTGAAAGTGAACAGCAGACATCTACTAAATTCAGTGCATCTAATACCATGATGAAATGTTCTAATCATTGAGGGGGGTTTTTAATACTTATGATGGCTTAAGACTCTATTTTCTCCATTCCACTTCTAATTAAAAAAAGAAATTATTTATTAGTTTGAGATACATGTATATTACATTTGCCAAAGACTTATTCACACAAGCTCTCTCCTCTTTATTATTTTTTTCTTTTTTTTGAAAATTCTCTCCTATTATATATTTTCTTTTAGGGCCAATATAATCTATTGCATAAATGCGAGGGTGCACTTAAATCCTCCTCCAAAAAGTAGTGGTACAGATTTTCTTAAAATATTATTACTCGTGAAAGTGTTTTAATATATGAATTACTTTAAGAAGTTATCTTTTATTTTATAATTAATGTAACAAATCAATTCTTTTGTTTTTTATTATCTGAGAGTCACGTTGTACCTCTATAATTTCTTATCAATGATCAAAACATATATTTTTTGATAAAAATATTACATGTTAATTACAATTTGACATATTTTATTGATAGCTAAGAGTTGTTTTATGATCATTTAAAGTTGAAAGTTTCTTTAAAAATTATTTTTTGTTTACATCAATAACTCACTTACGAGTTTTTATTTAATCATCATTATCATCATCGTCAACACTCAATTAAATTTTGCATAAATGTGGTATATGAAAAGATGTAAGAATTGATACATAAAATAACTTCTTATTCTGTTGATAATGATATAAAGTGAAAGATATTTTAGCCATTTGCATCAAGCTCAATCTCCCTTAATATAAAAAGAAATTATTTTCTATCTACACTAAAAGTTGACATTTGCCCTTTGTAAAGTTCCTTAATAAGGTGACAGATTCGAATTACAGAAATAATTTTTTTGTAAAAATTATAAAAAGAAGGTTGTATAAATTGATGATATCCTCCGACCCTTACAAAACGCGGAGCCTTCTGTACTAAGATACGTTAACCTTTCTTTATTTATCAAAAGCTAATAGTTGAAAATGTCAAATTTTTTTGTGATTTTGGCCATATAATATAACATTATAATGGTAAATATTAGATATTATTTTAGATATTTTTAAAATTATAAATAATTCATAATTTTTTTAAAAATTATAAAATAATTCTTTAATATATTTTTATATATTAAATCATAAACTATCTTTTACTCTTAAAATAACTTATGAAATATTATATACTTATTGAAATCTTAGATATTTAATTCTCGAATAATCAAATTTCATTGACAATATATTGTGACTTGTGAGAGATCAGGATAAAAAGTTTTAGTTGATCAATAACTTTACCTTTTCTTTTACTATTGTTTAATAAAAACGTAAAATTATAATTTGTCTTATAAAATTCACTAAATTTCTATCTCTATTTATTTGAATTATTAAATATTTTATAATGCTATTTATATTTTGAAGACCATCCCCATAAATTATATATATAAATAGGGGAATTAATCTAATTGAATATTCCACTTTTTGTGCAAAAGGCTAATGAAAGGAAACAACTGGTGGTATTGTGATTTGGATATGAGTACATGCACGTTCTTGTATCGTATAATATAGTCTAGTACAAATAAAAGTACATCTTCTTAAATACCCAATTCTGTTTGATATTTATTTTACCATGTGGCGATAATAAATAGATGCTTCCATTTGTGTCCATTCTCTTTATAATAGATACGACCCCACGTAATCCTCTCCCAACAAGACCATGACATTTAATACTTGAGCCAAACCACAACCACAAATGACGGTTGTCAAGACTTCAGATTCCAGAACAAAAACAAGCAAACAACATAAGGTAAGAGCTTTTCGTACGTAACTTCGTAAACAGAGCTGAGGAGTGGGACTGGGTCACTGCACTGCAGGCATGCGGTGGTGGGGGCTGAGGATCTGGTGGAGACCGGCGGCGAGTGGTGTAACAGATCTTGCGACTGGGCGCGAGCTGGAGTGGTCGTGGCCGAACTGGCGATGGAGGCGGTGACTGGATGGCGACTGAGACTGACGTTTCGTTTTCTGCTTTTAAAGTAAATAGTTTATAACTCAAACCACATTTTTTATACGTTTGAATGACTTCATTAGTTCATTGATAAAACTTAATTTTAAAACTATTGTATATTTTAGAATGTTGTAGACTGATACAATTAACCAATATGTAAATGATTTTACAGAAAATATTGATTCAAAATTCAAGTAAAACTTGTTATTAAACATTTTCGCACGTAAACATTTGAAGTTGTAAAGGGTCACTCTAGGCAACACTTCACGCGACGAGAGAAGAAAACTGATTTAGCAACTAAAAGATTGGTTGCCTTTGTCAATTTCGTCATGTTCTTGAAAGCGATACCACCGAGTTTGTGATACCGGACAAATTGGCATCAAGGAGACAAGGACACGTTGATAACAAGTCTGAGGTATGAGCATGGTGTAGGTGTTGTGAAACGAAACCTAGGATAATTTTCACTAATAAACAAATTCACCTCGAGTACTATCGTACAGTTAAGTAGAATGTGAATGATTGTACTGAAAAATTATACCACGTAAATTCTCAGGAAAGACTGGAGGGGTCACAAACGGTTCTACTTAAAACACAATCTCCTTAGACAGAATTTTCCTAAACATGTAATTTAACAGCACAATAATTTACTAAAACTATACCCAACAATAGTTCTTAAATAGACAAATAAAAAACACCAGAATTTAACGAGGTTCGACCAATTTTACCTACTTCCTCGGACACTAGTAAATTGATATTTTATTATTTCAACAGAAATAATACAAGTGAAATATTACAACAGGAGAGAGAAAATTTTGTTAGTTTTTCGATTCTTCATAACCAAACATCAAAGACATAAATTATGCATAAATCATGAATCATACGTAAATTATTTGTGCCCATTCAGATCTTAAATATAATAATAACCACATAGATAAAGCGAATAAATCACTTATCTTGAGCGGAATTCGTCATGATGTAGAGAGGAAGCCTTTACTGATCA
>JAOQMM010000172.1:9759800-9776500 GCA_027563515.1 Erythroxylum platyclados | reverse complement strand
ATATTCTGCTTTTATAACAGAAGATGATACTTTATGGGCTTGGGACAAAGACGGGCCCCTTGCGGGACTCGTGGCGACAACCCAGTGAAAGAGCTTGATGTCGTGAGGCATGCCCTTCATTTAATTTGAATAAATAAAATGATGCGTGCGTTGCATTTGATGAGGCAAGTCCTTGAATATTGTAATTTCACCTGCTACAGATTATTCAAAGAAAAAGAAAGTGCGTAGGTGCAGCCACACTTTGACCTTGAAGGAGAATCCTGAAGGAAGGAAGTTATGTTCCATGCTTATTTTACTTTTGCGATGCCACTAACTGAAGATATCACAAATCTGCAATGAATCCTTGAAATCATGATCTGCTCTTTTTAATCTGGAAACTTAACGAGCTTCGTTTCAACGTCTGAAAATTTATTCAGATCTTGACTGAATCGTCATTCTTCCTTCTAATTTATTTACTAACATGTTTCACCTTAAGTTTTGTTTACATTTACAGGTTGATCACTACTCGCTAATGTATAGCGGTGTGATGAACTTTAGCTCAATTAGTACATATCTGCAACTTTTCCTCCTTCTAAACATCCAAGTTCTTTTGATTAATTGTTCAGACAAACCAATCGTCTTCAACTTATTATATTACATTATCATGTGTATGCAGTTTTATGTTGGTTCACGTTCATTAATTTACTTGCAGCTTCTTGGTCATGCCAACAGCAATTTTATATTCTGCTTATGACGGCTTCACTTAATGATGAGGTCAAAATCTTTTCTTGAAAATTTTCTTCTAAACAGGAAATTAAACATATTATAATCTTAAGACTCTCATTACTTGTTAGAGCACGAACAACAACAACAAAAAGAGTACTAGAGAAAGGGGATTATAGACCCGTTTTGGTTGGCGTCCTCACGTTTGACCCAGTAAACCCCATGGCATTAGTTACACCTTTCTCTCTTCCTTTGACAGTGATATTTCTGTGGAAGATAGATATCAACTGATAAAGACAAAACAGACACAAAGAAGTGGACAAGGAAGACCCTAAAGCCACTTTAATTAATTTGCCTTTTTTTCTTTGTCTAATTGATGTTGTAAAAAGTCATAGGGACGGCCAAGTCGTCTCTCCCTAACTAATACAAAGACTCATAACTAGACCCCATAATTACATATAGTATCATTTTTTGTGCAAAATATGAACCTCATTATATGCACAAGAAGTATAAAAATTATAATTTGGTAAAGAATTATAGACTAAAGAAGCCATTATTAGCGGCCATCTGCAGTGGTTCTGTGTATATATGTGTGTACATGTTTCAGGAGCAGTAGGTGAGTGAAATAACATAAAGGAGGTCGCTAAACTAATTTTCCACATAAGCAGACATTGCTTGAAGGCTTTCACCTCGCATTCTCCTCTGTTTTTCTCATTGAAGGGCTTGTTAATAACCGGTAGTTTTTACATGTTAGTATCAGACCCGTAAAGGTTAGGTTTGAAGTTGCTGGTGGTCAGTGTTGCAGATATACAAGATGACAACGAAAAAGGCTACGTGGAAATGTATCATCTCAAGTTGTTACAAGAGTAGCCCATTACAGGAATGTGAAGACCAGGTTCTAAAGCAAATCTCTTTAAGAAGGCTATCCCTTTCAGACGTCAGCAATCCCAGCTCGCCACTCTGTGTTGAAGATATATCAAATTCTTTCGCTGGCTCCAAACTGCATGTTCTCAGCTTTGCAGAGCTAAGAATCATAACACAGAATTTCTCAAGGAGTAATCTGATTGGTGAAGGTGGGTTCGGACCGGTATATAAGGGGTTTGTAGATGACAAGCTTAGGCCTGGATTGGAGGCTCAGCCTGTAGCTGTGAAGATACTGGATTTAGATGGCACGCAAGGTCACAAGGAATGGATGGTCAGTTTCATGTTCTTGATTTTTCCTGTCCAGATAACATATGCAGCTATATTTCAGTCATTCTGGATACTGGATATATTGTAGATTGTTAAATTCGTACTTTGACTTAATCATATGAAATTGTTGTGGAGAATCTTAATGTCATCAAAGGTAACCTTCAATCACCTATGATGTTTTTCCTGCAGGCAGAAATTATCTTTCTTGGACAATTGAGGCATCCCCATCTTGTTAAGCTGATTGGTTATTGCTGGGAGGAGGAGCAGAGACTCCTGGTATACGAGTACATGCCAAGAGGCAGCTTGGAGAATCAGCTATTCGGAAGTATGTTGCTTGTTAGCTCGTCTAAATTTTTTGAAAATTTAATCTAGCGTCTAGAGGCTGGAGATGGTTGATTAAATTCAATTCATCTCCTAACGGTATAATTCAAGACTTTGATCAAAGAACAGACATCAATTATGTATTAAATCACTCTTGGCTGGACCAATTCTTATATTCACTTCTTTAACCGATGTAATAGGAACATTTATATAGTTCTAACAATTACTTGTGGACCAAAACCATATCAATCAGTTTTGGCACTGCAAATTCAGGCTGTTAAGCCATTTTTCTATATTGTGCAGGATACTCTGCCGCATTGCCATGGCAAACTAGGATGAAAGTTGCAGTAGAAGCAGCCAAGGGCCTGGCCTTCCTCCACGAATTGGACAAACCAGTTATATACCGGGATTTTAAATCTTCAAACATTTTACTGGACTCTGTAAGCCCTTTATTTTGAGCTACAATTCTACTCAGAACGTTAACATACGATACGAGCGAGTATATGGCATGCAGCCACATTGATTAGTTGGTTCTTGTTTCTCTCCTTGTAGGATTACACAGCTAAACTCTCAGACTTTGGGCTTGCAAAGGATGGTCCGGAAGGAGAAGAAAGTCATGTAACAACTCGCGTAATGGGCACCCAAGGTTATGCTGCCCCTGAATATGTCATGACTGGTACTGAATCTAATACCTTATCTAGTAAGCAACTTTTCTATTACCAGCAAGTGGCCTATCCTATGATGCAATAATCTTACCTAAAACAATATAATGATTCCAGGTCACTTGACAACAATGAGTGATGTGTACAGCTTTGGGGTAGTTCTGCTTGAATTGTTGACTGGTAAACGTTCGATAGATGAAACCCGCCCAGGTCGAGCACAGAGTCTTGTGGAATGGGCAAGACCTATGTTAAAGGACCAAAACAAGATTGGAAGGTTTATGGATCCTAGACTTGAAGGCCTATTTTCCATCAAAGGGGCTCAAAAAGCAGCTGCTTTAGCATACAAATGCCTAAGTCATCATCCTAAGCCTAGGCCTACGATGAGTGATGTAGTCAGGATCTTGGAGTCACTTCCTAATCTTGATGACTACTCTGGACCATTCGTGTACACATCAGATGATATTGGCAGCGAGGAAAGCTTCGGAAGAAAAGAAGTGAAAAGTGAATGCGATGAAGAAAATAGAAGTCGTAAATACAGGCACAGACTTCATGGTTGGAGACACCGAATCAAGCTACCTAGGCCATTGGTGGCTTATTCAGATTCTGCTCTTTATGAGAACATATTAAACTCTCCCAACAATCACAGAAATGGATAGGGATAAATACCAGAGTTCATGATGTCGGGAATATAAGAATATGGCCGTTCTTCATTTTGAATATCTTGGAAAATATCCAGTGTCATTAATCGAAAAACATATTCATATTCTCATGACATGAAGCTGTATAATAGGGGATATGGACATTTGCCTCATCTTTTCAAAATTGGATGCAAAATTATAATGCAGACTTGGTGTGTTTTGCTCACTATTAGCTTAGAAGGTAATCACTAAAGCCGCAGTCACTACTATGAGAGCATCCATCTTGCTGCTAAAGTAAAGGAAAGTGCAGATTGTGAAGTTCTATCGAATAATAACTTTCTTATAGTAATGTCTATCTATTCTGCTGAGATGATTAAGATGTCAAACATTCATATTTAGCGGGGTATAACATGCTAATTAAAGACTATAGATGCAATTAGAATGAATTAGTATTCTCTAGATCCTTAAAATCTTTTGTTTTTCTTAGTTTCCAAACTTTTCTTCAATGTTTCCAAGTAAACCAGCGACGTGATTTTGAAATAATTCTTTCAAATCATTTACCTTTTAGTTTCTTCAATGTCTTAAACATGTGGACCTTATTTATTTAATTTTACTTTCTTTTTTAGATAAGAAATAAGGCAAGTACTAGTGTATGGGAAGGGAAACAAAGTGGGAATGTATGACTATATTGTAAAATGAGAGTTTTGTGTACGTTTTGGTGAATCTAAGATGTTTCATATTTTAGGGAAGAATATATTTTGCACTGTCCTTTTCATATACGAAGATATGAGAAGAGAATGTTATGTTTCCACACAAATGAATATGTCATATGGGGATGCTAATTAGGAAAACCTCAAAATTTTCTAATTCTTTCCATATTTTCACTCCTTTTAAATAATAACATTATGTGGAAAATAAGAAATAGAATAACTACCTCTTTATCATATGCTAACTTTTATTCAATAGTAGTTGGTCATGTTTACTAAGCCACTGACATTCTCCGTATCTATTTAGACCCATCTTTATTTCTTTATTATGTTTCTCTATACCCTTAAATCGTGAATCCCATCTTTCTTTTCACATTTATAGCTTTCCTATTTTAAGGAAATATCCAAAAAGGAGTAAAGATGTAGTAGTAGGAAGACCATTGGGGGGTAGAAATAACAGGCCTGGAGTGTTAGCTTCGAAACAAAACAATAGGCCTAGATAGATCACCCTAAGCTAAGCTATGGATGGAACAGGCAACAAAATTACATCCCAAATAAGTCATAAGGTATACAATAATTTCAGCATAAACCACAAACTTTTTTTAACTTAGGTAAGTCATTGGAAGATATGGTTAAGTCTCTTACTACTAACAACTTGCAATTCCAACAAAAAACACTTTCAACGGGAGATAAGATCATAAATTCAAGAGATAAGGCCTAGCATTCAAAATTTGAAGAACTATATGCTTAAAATGATAGTTATTATAACCATTTAGAAGCCCAAGGTAGAGGAAAATTACCATCTCAAATTGAGATAAATTTAAAGAATGTCAGTATAATGACCTTAAGGAGTGATAAGAAGCTTGAGGATCCTAGGAGAAAAACACATGTGATTGCTAATGAAAAGGATATTAAAAAGAAGCTTGAAAAAGGAGGAGATGTCTTATATAGTTTGAAGGTAAATTTTCCCTTCGAATTTGGTTAAGACTAACTCTTAAAAGGATAAGGATATCTTGGAGACTTTTTACAAGGTGGAAGTGAATATAACATTGCTATATGTGATCAAGAAAGTGCTAAGGTATACGAAATTCCTTACGGAATTGTGTACCAATGAAAGTAATGAAAAGATCATGATGCGTGAGCATGTTTTTGCCATAAAATTCCTCCCAAATGTAAGGATCTAGGCATATTTACTATTCCTTATAAGATTGGTAATACTATATTTAAGTTGTGCTAGATTTAGGAGCATCAATTAATATTATGCCTCATTCTATTTATGTTTCTTTAAATTTGGGCCCTTTGAAAGAAAATAATATTATCATAAAATTGGATGATTGCGATAATGCTTATCCTGATAGGGTGATTGGCTGATGATATTTATGTGATAGATATGGATGATGATATTTTCCATAACCCCACAATGGAATTTTATGAGGAGGTGATTCATTTTAATACTTTGATGCCATAAAACATGTCCAAAATGATCATTCTATATTTTTATTGATATGATTGATCCTTTAGTGTAGGAAGTTTTTAAGTTGAATTGTAGGGATAAATTGGAAGTAGTTTTAAGTAAACATCTGGAGTTAGAAGCCACTAATGATGTTGAGTTAGGAGAAGAGTTAACTGAGATGGTGGCTATCTTGTATTCTTTAAAACGAGTTTCTAAGAGCTATGGACTTGCTTTCATATAACTACTTGAATATTACTAGAGGTTATTACCATTTGATGTGTAGGTATCTGATGCGGAGTTAAAACCACTACCCTCTCACTTGAAATATGCATACTTAGGAGACAATCAGACTCTCTTAGTGGTTATTTTAGCAAATTTGACTTCTAATTAGGAAGATAAATTAGTTCGTATGTTAAAGGAACACAAGAAGGCTATTGGGTGGACAATTATGGATATTAGAGGAATAAGCCTTTCTATGTGCATGCATCAATTTTTTCTTGAGGAGGATGCTAAGCCAATTAGGTAAGCACAATGTAGGCTAAATCCTTTAATGATGGAAGTTATGAAAAATGAAGTCCTTAAGCTTCTTGATATTAAAGTAATTTATCTTATTTCGGATGGTAAATGGGTAAGCTCGGTGCAAGTGGTTCCAAAGAAATTTATAATCACAGTAGTAACAAATCAAGGTGGTGAGTTGTTCTCACTTATGTGCAAACTAGGTGGCAAGTTTTTATTAATTACATGAAATTGAATTTTGTAACTCTTAAAGACCACAGTCCCCTTCTACTTATTAATAAAATGCTTGATATACTTGTTGGACATGATTATTACTATTTTCTAGATGAATTTTCATGTTATATTCAAATTCGTATTACACTAGAGGATCAAGAAAAGACAACCTTCATATGCACATTTGGTACATTTGCCTACCAAAGGATGCCATTCAGTCTATGCAGTGCTCCCTCCACTTTTGGAAGATGTATGATGAACATACTTTTTGAGTATGTTGAGAAGATCATAGAGGTATTTATGGACAATTTTAGTGTCTATAGTTCTTCTTTTGATAATTTCCTAGAAGATCTTACACTTATTTTAGAAAGATGTATTGAAACTAACCTTGTTCTTAATTGGGGAAAATGCCATTTTATTCTAAGATTGATCTTATTTTTGCTTTACCTTACCCCTCAAATGTGTGGAACGTTTATTCTTTTCTTGGCTATGCAAGTTTCTACTATAGGTTTATCAAGGGTTTCTAGAAGATAGCTTCTCCTTTATACAAGCTGTTATATCAAGATATCCCTTTTGAGTTTAATAACACGTAAAAAGCGGCATTTGACAAGCTTAAGGAGCTTCTGACATCCTAACTAGTGATTCAACCTCTAAGCTAGAGGCTTCCTTTTGATATTATATGTGATGTCAATGATTATGAAATAGGGGCAGTTTTAGGACAAAGAGTGGAAAATGTTGCACACATAATTTATTATGCTTCAAAAACTTTGAATTCATCATAACTGAATTATTCAACAACTGAAAAGGAGCTTTATCTATTGTATTTGCTTTAGAAAAATTTTCTTCATATATGATAGGTTCTAAAGTTATTATTTGATATGATCATATAACTTTGAAGTATTTGCTCACTAAGAAAGAGGAAAAGTCGAGGCTAATTAGGTGGATTCTCCTTTTTAGGCATTTTTATTTAGAAATAATGTCCTGTTTGGTTCACCTGCTGGAATAGATAAAAAATGAAATAGTTATTCTCAGGAAAAGAATAGATGAGGAATAGAATGAGAATAAGTATTTCTTTGTTTGGTTTACTGCTAAAGAATTTCTATTATAGTGTTTAGTTTGAAAATATAAACTTGAAATGACAAAGGAATAACTAACAAAAAGACCAAAATATCCATTGTAGTCATTACTAACTATATTATTCTTATTCTTATTCTTATTCTTATTAATTTTCTTCTTCTTATTATTATTAATTTTATTATTCTTATTTATTATTACTATTATTTATTATTATTATTAATTTTCTTCTTCTTCTTCTTCTTCTTCTTCTTCTTCTTCTTCTTATTAATTTTGTATTCTTATTATTCTTATTTATTCTTATTCTTATTATTAATTTTCTTCTTCTTCTTCTTCTTCTTCTTAATATTATTAATTTTTTAATTATTATTATTTATTCTTATTATTATTAAATTTCTTCTTCTTCTTATTATTAATTTTTATTCTTATTATTTATTATTAATAATATTAATTTTCTTCTTCTTCTTCTTATTTATTATTATTATTATTATTAATTTTCTTCTAATTCTTCTTCTTGTTCTTGTTCTTATTATTATTAATGTTTTATTTTTATTCTTAATTATTATTATTATAATTAATTTTCTTCTTCTTCTTCTTCTTCTTCTTCTTCTGCTTCTTATTAATTTATTATTATAATTAATTTTCTTCATGTTATTATTATGAATTTTTTATTCTTATTATTATGAATTTTATTATTCTGATTTTTATTATTATTATTATTAATTTTCTTCTTCTTCTTCTTCTTCTTCTTATTATTATTATTATTAATTTTTTATTCTTATTATTATATTTTATTGTTATTATTATTATTATTTTTCTTCTTCTTCTTATTCCTAGGAATGCTTATTCCGTGTAACTTTTACAAACCAAACAAGTTGTTAACTCATTTTAGGAATATGCAAGTAATGGAATATCTATTCCACCGAACCAAATAGCTTGTAAGAGAAAGAAGGGGGAATAAAATGTGGTTATTGATGATCTTAGTCATTTGGTCCAAGAGGAAGATGATGCCCCCTTGAAAGAAACATTTACAGATGAACAATTGTTTTTTACTAGCTTGACATTCCGCGTTATGTAGATATTGTGAATTTTCTAGTTTCTAACAAGTTATTGTATGTTTGTTAAAGGCTCAAAGGGATAAGTTAAAGAGTGAAGCCCAGTATTATGTATGGGATGACCTTTATCCTTGGAGGCATTGTGTGGAACCAAGTCATAATAAGGTATGTTCCCAGGAGTGAGACTCTTTCTATTTTGACCTTTTGTCACTTTTACACTTGTGGAGGACACTTTGGAGTAAAAAGGACTACGTATAAGGTATTGAAGAGTGGTTTTTATTGCCCCTCATTGTTTAAGTATGCATATATCTTTTGTGAGTTATATGACAGGTGACAATGGATAGGTAACTTATCCTATATAAATTAAATGCCATAAACCTCCATTCTTGTTTGAAAAATCTTTGATATTTGGGGCATTAATTTTATGGGATCTTTCCTCCACATTTTGGTTTTCATTATATTTTACTTATAGTTGAGCATGTTTCCAAATGGCTGGAAGCTAAAGCCATCAAGATTAATGATGATAAATTTATTGCAATTTTTGTCAAGTCTACTATCTCTTCTAGGTTTGGGATGCCGAGAGCCATCATAAGTGATAGTGGAATGCATTTCTACAGTAGGGTGATGTAAGCTTTGTTTATGAAGTATTTACCATCCTAAAACAAATGGGCAAGCTGAGGTGTCCAATAGATAAATCAATTTGATCATAGGGAAAACAATTCAACCTGATAGGAAGGATTGGAGCTTGAGATTAAAAGATGCACTATAAGACTATAGGATAGCCTATAAAACGCCAATCATTATGTCCCCATATAGATTGATGTTTAGAAATCCGTGTCATATTTCTATAGAGCTGCCATAAAAGGCATATTAGGCTATCAAATGTTGCAATATGAATCCTGATGAAGAGGGAGTGCATAGAAATTTGCAATTGCAAGAGCTTGAAGAGATGACAAATGATTCTTGTGAGAATGCAATGATTTATAAGGAAAAGACCAAATATTTTCATGATAAGATGGTCTCGAAGAAAAGCTTTGTTATTGGTCAAAAAGTCCTTCTTTATCATTCTAAACTTAAACTATTTCCAGGTAAGTTGCGTTCTTATTGGGTCGATCCTTTTGTCGTTTCTTTTGTTTTTCCTTATGGTGTAATAGAGATACATAGTCTGAAAATAGGGAAGAAATTCAAGGTAAATGGTCACCGCCTAAAGCCTTAGTATAAAGGATTTTCAATGGAGAATGTAGAAGTGGTGGTACTTGAAAACCTAAATTATATCATTTAACAAAGAAAGTATGGAGTCAAGCCAATAATATTAAACAATGGCATTCTTTGGAGGCAATGCAAGGGGAGTTTATTTCTTTTTTTTACATTTTAATTTTTGTTGAATTTTTTCTCTTACATTTAAGGTTACAATGGGGATAACGTAATTTTTAAGTGTGGGGGAGGGAAACTTGATTCTTATCTTTGATTTTGCATGCCTTTTGCATGTTTTAATAATTAAATAAAAATAAAACAAAACATTCTCTCTCTTTCTATTACTTCTTATACAGTTATAATTAGAGAATAAAATTAACCAAAGAAATTCATAGTAGCTTAGGCATGCATTTTTATTCTTGTGGTTGGTCATTCTACATTTCCTTTAGAAGAGTAATGACTAGTAAGTAGATATAAGCTAGTGAGATTTTGAGCTTCTTAGATTAACAACTTCATATGAGTCTCATTGTCTCTTATATGTCACCTTCATGACATATGCCTCCTAACTTTGTCTTCATTTTCTATTCGAGATCACACTTCTATCACATGCATTAATATGAAAATGATATAGACATTCATTTTTTGCAAGCTATATTAGGTAAATAGCCTACATAATGAGATACTTTTTCCTATTTTTAAGCCTTTTAAGCTTTGTTAGCATTTTCTTTTTGTATTAACCGCATTGCAAGCCTTTAGCTTAATAAAATGTCTTACCTAAGTCTTAAAGCTAGTAAAGCATTATTGATTATTGATGTTTATGGATACACAAGAGAACAAGTATGAGGGTGCTCATATATGTGGATTGGCTATATTTGATGGAACATTATCTTCATTTCCTGTCAATGAGTTCTATTGTTGATGTAGTTTCTTTGTATCTTTGTCTTTGTTATTTTTTTTATATAAAGAAATATAATAAAAGAAAAAGGTTATTAGGGAGGAAAATCAATTATTTTACAAGTAATTCATGTTACTCTTTCCTCCTAAAGTTACAAGGAATTGGTGACTTGATTGTGATGTAAATAAGGGAGAAGTTGTTGTGAAGGGTCACTCTTTATGATTATAATAGATTGTTCATCATTGTTCTTAAGGGTGATTTCTTCTAATTCTTTGTGCTTCGTATAGTTTATAGTCTGAAGGCTTAAATCTAATATGCAGAATAGAGTTTGTGCATTCATCTTAACTGATGGTACCTAGACTTGATTAGATGTTAGTTTTTGCACTATATACTTTATTAAATGTTCTTCTTGCTTCACTAATTTTGATGCCTTTTAAACTAAATGATCTAAATATTTCTCACCTTAACCTTTGGCCCTATTATAACCTTAAAAAGTCCTTTGATTTGTGTTATACATGTGAATCTTTAATGGTTGAGAATTGAAAAGATATGTCAAGTCGTGGAATTTTTTAATCATGAAAGGTGTTTAAGCGTACCTATAGACTGTTTTCTTATGTTTGAGTGTAGCTATAGATTGTTTTCTTTTTAAACATAACTTATGAAAGTCTACCCCTAGATTGCTCAGTTTTTTAAGGGAATAGTTATTGGTTAATCACAAGTAAAAAATTGAATGTTTAATTCTTACTTTGGGTTTTGAAAGTTATTCCTCTTTTCTTTTTACTATCTATTCTTATGAAATATGCTAAATAGGAAGTGTTTTGATCTTACACGGCCATTTAACTTTCCATGTACAATATGGAAACCATAATTATGAAGTATAAAGACAATTAAAATGCCAATTAAAGGGGATATACAAAAGAGACATCGAGTGATGCTTATTCTTCTCATTTGACATGTATTTAGAAGAGCTATCAACAACTAATCCTCTTCCTTCCAGTTCCAAAGGGATATCAAGGTCTAATAATATGTTTGTGCGTTGATCAATCCTAATAATGTTGTTCCTATCTACCTATCAAAATTGATTAGGTTATTCTATGTATAGAGTTTATGATTTATATTTGAATAATTTAGATAAGGCCTATTGGTTTATTCATGTATAAATTTATTGCTAGAATTTTGGTTAAAATTCATATTTATTGTTAATCTAATTTAATTATGATAACCTAAGTAATTATTGCTTATATAACCTATTTTCCTAATTCTTAATGCTAATATTGCATTAAATCTAGATAGCCTATTCTAGGTTTTTCAATAGTTAGATTTAATTAAAAAGCTTGTTTTAATTAGTTGCAATATAAGAGAAAATTGGGGGTTAATGTGCTTGTTGGTAATCTATGATTCATACTTTTAAAGAAAGGGACAAAACAACGTTACATTTGATTATGTATATTCATGTAAAGATTAAGATTGAACTTGAAACTAGGCTTAAATCCATTGATTACTCTTTACGAATTTGAATTGATTAATTTAATTTGTCTTTCATAGTTTAATTTTATTTAATTACATTAATCAATTTCATCCAACCGGCCCATTTTAGTACACTGATTAGTTCAACGCAAAAATTAGTCACATACTCTCTGTAGATATGATCCTTTCTTATTGCTACTACAAAGTTAGTTGAGTGGAATTAGGTTTTAATTTTTAGTTTGTTCGGTATGCATCACACAATGAAAGAATAATTCAGATACATATATGTCAATCCAAGCTTGGGATCTCATTAAATTGGTAAAAGGCAGCAAGAGAGTTGGGTTTTAATAGATCTTTAAGACTATACACAAGTCCAATAGCAACATTGAACAATATAAATCTAGACTTGTCACCAAGAGTTACACTCAAAAGGATGGTATTGATTGCAATGAAACTTTTTCTCTTGTTTTGAAAAAGGAATCATTTACAATTATTGTGGCGATTGCTACTTATTTTGATTTATATCTCCATCAAATGGATGCGAAAATCACCGTTTTGAATGAGAATTTAGAGGAAGAAATCTATATGAATCAATCTAAATACATCTATTTGAAGGAAAGAAAATATAGTGTATAAACTTAAAAAGTAAATATATAAACTTAAAAAAGCCTCCCCGTAATGGCATCCTAAGTTTAATGATACCATTACTTCTTTTAGATTTAAAAAGCAACGTGGATTGGTGTATATATTTAAAGATCAGTAGGAGTAATTTATGTTTTTAGTCCTATATGTTAATGATATTTTGCTTGTTACTAATGATCTTAGTTTATTACATAAGACCAAGAAGTTTCTCTTTGAAAATTTCAAAATGAGAGATATGAGTGAGGTATCTTATATAAGAGGAATTGAAATATTCTACGATGGATCTTAAGGAATGATAAGGTTGTCTTAAAAAACCTATATTACTAAAAAACTTTGAAGAGATTAATAATAAAAAAATTGTTGTGTAAGTGTTATTCTAATTCAGGAGAGATAAATTTAGTTTTAAGCAATGTCCAAAGAATGAATTAGAATGCATAAGAATAGAAAAAGTTTCTTATGCATCTATATTTAGGAGTTTAATATGCTTAAACTTGCACTAAACCAAACATCAGTTTAGCTTTTAGAATTCTAGGTAGATATCAAAGCAATCTTAGATCGAAACATTAGAAATCTATAAAGAAAATAATAAGATACTTGCAATGAACAAAAGTTCATATGCTCACTTATAGGAAATCCAATTATCTTAATGTGATTGGATACTTAAAAATTCAAATTATACTAGATGTGTTAACATGAAAACATTCATATTTAGCTATCTTTGTTTTTAGTTAAAGGAGCAATTTGATCAAAAAGTACGAAGTAGTTTGTCATTTTTGTGTCACTATAGAAATTGAGTTCTTGGCATGCTTTGACGCTACCATTCATAGTTTATGACTATCAAACTTTATTTAAGGACTTGAAATTATAGATAGTATTGATAAGTTATTGAAAATTTATTATACTAATATCACAATACTTTTTCTTTTAAAACACGATAAGTATTCAGAGGGTATTAAACATATGAAAATAAAATATTTTGTCAATAAAGAAGAAGTTCAAAAATAAAGAATGTGAATTAGACTCATTAATTCCAATTTTATGACTGCAAATCCATTAATAAAAAGATTATTGCCAAAGACATTTAATGAACATGTCGAAAGAACAAGCATTAATGAGCATCGTAATTGAATAAAATATTATTATTTATGTATTTGACACTTTAAGCTTGTCTATATACTATTTTTATATTTAAGTATCCTATTATCTATTTTTAGTATATATACATGAATGATTATGTGGATTTTAACAGGAGTAATCTTTACAAAGACATTATTGTTAGAATATTAAGATATATCTCATTATAGATCAAATTAAGTTTTGAACTATTTTTGTGATACATAGAAGGGGGCATGTTACATTAAAGGGTTTTTACTTAATTATGATTAATGTTGTTACTAATAAAGGAAAGTTTAACTTTCATTATATGCAAATTATACTATATTATTAAACCATAATTATGTTACATGAGTTAAGTGAAAATTGTTAGATATTATTATTAAATGACTAATGTTTTCTCATATAATTGTTTAAATACTTAAATCCTATTAGTCATTTGAAGGAGATTATTTAAGAAAATAATTGTCTAATAAAATAATTTTTTTATTTTTACATTAATAGAGCGTAAAATAAAAGAAAAGTAACTAAATGAACAATTCAAGTTTAATTGAACTCTCACTCTTCCTAAGAAAAATACAACAAATTGTACGTGCAAAATTAAAGTTAGTATAGAGAAATAAATAGAATATTTTATCATAATTTTATCAAGATTAGATTTTCTAAAATCATCAATTTTCATGTTGGATCAAGGTATATTCTCTTAAATAAATTTAGGTTTGAAAAAATTATTGAATTTTAAAATCTAAGGTATTAGAGAATTAATGCCTTACATGATCATGTGTAATTTTCGTTTGGTTACTTTCTTGGTTGCTACGGTTTTGTTTCCGGTAGGAGGGCTCAAATAGTAAGTAAGGTTGGTGGGACGAGGGCTTGAATTTCTCTGCATAATCAACCATTAACTTTTCTCTCATAGACAGGAACCAAACGTTAACTATAATGAAGCCTCGCAAACTTTTAATGATATCATCTGAATTAAAAATCATGACATCATTAGAAGTCAGTTTTGACTTTTGAGACAGATGAGCACCTACCCTCTCTTAATCAGAACCAAGGTTCCATGAATATCAAACAGAAGAAAAGTTGGAGCATCTAGATTGGAAACCTCTACGAGTTTCAGTACCTGCTCGGCTGCTCCACATTTATACGGTATTATAAAGTGCCATCTTAATTTGCTTATTTCTCGCAGAAAAAGAGAAATATTGAAACCCCAATGGCTCCTTTTTCTCATGACTACTTGTCTAATCGCTCTAAGTTGCAAGGACCATGGTTTAAACATCCTGATGGGCTGGTTCGGAGTCATCTTCTGGCCCCCAAGGCGCAGAAATGAACCGTGGCGAAATATGTCAAGTAGCTTCAATGGAACAGCGAAACTCTTGCTCACTTAATAGTCTACGCAGTTTGTGCAAAGGACTCTCTTAAATAGAACATGTCATTTACGAACATTCTTGTTTAAATAGTTCAAACATATTGTCGTGGCCAGAATATATTTGTAATCTTGACTTAAGAAAATTTCGTTTGTAAATAACATGATAGGATTAAAACATACTTATGTTACTGATCAAGAACAACAATTACTTATGAATTTTTGCTTTAATCCACACGATAAGAGACTTCCAGAATTTCAAAACTTGCACAACTCTTTCAACAAGTTTTTAACTAATTTCAAAATTTTCTTATCCAACCCTTATCTTTTTAGTAAATCATATCTTATATATTATTTTCTAACATTTATAACGTTTACAATTATAATGTTTCATATTATTAACTTATTATGTGTACTTATTCATTATCTCCCGCTCGCACATAATGAAGTTAATTAACCAGAAAAAAATGATTCTTCATAGAAGGTGGACTTTTCTTAATACATCTTCATGCTTCCTCATTTCTCAATTCTTTGAATCAAATTAACTCGCTTTTCTAGAATGCCCATTATATTGAGTCATTTATGATTTTCTAGTAACATTCTAAGATAGCAAACATTAATTCAAATCTCTAAAATTAGAGCTCGAGTGAAAAAGGATATTTTAATTTGAGGTTCACATAGCCTTAAAGGATTTTCACTAAGTATAAGTTAAAAATATGACTTATATTATTCTTATTAGTTGAAAATGCACAAATGGTATAATTCATGTGTTACAATATCTGAGTCTTTTTTATTAAAGTGTATGTCTTTCTTCCAATACTATACAGATAATATTTCATGCATACCTAACGCCTAAATTGAGTTTTGTTTATTTATTTAATTCACCCTTTAGATCTCACATTTGGCATAGTAAAACACATTGGGCAACATATCATTTCTCTAGGTCATATACTTCACATTAATATCAGTGTTTTAAGCCTTAAGCTCTCGTTTATCACCTAGATAAATCAATTCAAACTTGTCTCATTTTCACTCCTACAAAATAATGGAGGCGATCACTTGTATTGGAAGGCATGTCGTATCTATCCAACATGCTTCTAGTATCTATAACTGAATATTCAACACTTAGTTAACATTAGAAAGCTTAATTCAAAATGAAGCATTCTCATATTTCTATAACTAAGTTTTTATTTAAAATTCATTTTAGAAAATATTGTTTAATCTTAATTAAACATATATTGCATCAAATATTAGATGACAAACAAACTATCATCATTGATAACAAGCATTATGAATAATCACTAAACATATTTATTTGTCTCTATGCTACAATGTCCTTTACATAGACATACTTGATATCTATATGTTTGATTTGATCTTGATATTTGAGCTCTTTCGCATTGTCTTTCAATGATGGTAACTTGAGGTCCCTCCAATATCTTGATCTTAGTCAGAATCTTTTGGTAGGAGAAATTCCACAGCAAGTAAGTG
>JAOQMM010000172.1:9738615-9754756 GCA_027563515.1 Erythroxylum platyclados | reverse complement strand
ACTGCTGCATACACAAGGGGGGTTTGAACCCCTGACCTTGCTTAAGCGGAGATCAGCCCGTGCCACTGAACTCCAGCACTCGGTGGTCCTAACCTGATATTTTTAATATTACTTTATTGCTTTTGTGAATCCTACTCCGTCATAACTGATGTGACAATATAAAGGTCATATTTTAAAAATATAAAAATTTATTAATTATGGACCCTTTTTTTTTTTTTTGTGAATCAACGCGAACACCAAGTCGAGTTGGCAGTAAAGGGTTATGCTTGCAAGCATTGCATGCACACCTCCATATATGTCCTGCTAAACCTTGTGAAGCCACGTTCAGTGACAATGCTTTTGGTTTTGTTAGCTCTGTTCCTTAGTTTCTCGATCTGGGATTTGGCTACTTTCAACATGGCTAAGATTGTCTTCTTCCTCCTCTCCTCTTTCTCATCTGTTTGACCTAGAAAGAGCAGCGGTCGTTCAAAACTCCTTGTGGAAAAACCACGGTGGTGTAGCTGTCGGCTCGCAAGACCTTTCTGTCAAGAAATGGCAACGCTTTAATGGTTACCCGCGAGCAATCCGTGCCCACTCGGACATGAAATGAAGTGCGCTTTGCCCATCAACCACCGCATGAGACACTATAAAACCGAGGGTAACATCACCACATTGGAACTTGGTCAGTTGCGCTATCATCAAAGGTAATTCATTTATCGCCGTTTTGTTGTTCACCTCCGGGACTAGGTTTTTGTACTTGGCAGACGGTTCGAAGTCACTGAAATCTTCGAACTTGGATTTAGATTCAGCTTCAATGAGCTGGATCCCCATTGCATTGCAATCAAGCTCAAGACAGCCATTGCCAATCCGACGTAAACGACCTGTAAGCGGATAGAACGCAACCAGGGCATGGCTCAATGATTCTTTGAGAGTATTTATAATGGCTTCAGGTGAAAGCCAGTTTGTTGGTGGTCTGTAGAAATAAATGGTCGGGACATGAGTTAGAACTCCAATTTGGTCCCGTTCCAACAAGGACAAGGTGCCTGTCCGTGTTGGTTTGGCTTGTTTTACTGTGTAACAGTCTATAAAGCTCACTGCCGCCATTTTTAATGATTCAATATGGGAACCTGAAACAAAGAAGATAGAGTCTACTTATGAAATCCATACGATTACTTGGCATGCATAGAATTGGTTTTTATCTTCCGCAGGGTTATTTAATTAAATAGGGAGGGTACACAGGTAAGAAATTATTAAAATGTTTTATATTTTTTTTTAAAATGCAGGCCCGAAGTTACTTCACAGAAGTAATAAAGTAAAATTAAAAAAAATGGCAAGTTAACATAAAACTGATGACGTTATATAGTTGTCAATTTTCTGTTATTTTGAGGTTATATTTAAAAATTTTCTATATGTTATGGTTTTATTTGTACATTCTGAAATTTTAGGGTTAAACTTGTCGATTAGTGAAAATATTAAGGTCAAAAGTGACTTTTTTGCCTATTCTATATCTAATCAAAACATTGCGTGAAAAAATGATTGAATTATATAAAAATAATCATGTATAAAAAGGTTAGTTAAAACCAATTTGATATTCATAATGTTTGGTGTTCATGATTTATTGCTAGATGTCAATCTTGATTTATGTATATAAATTGTTTGATTAGAGAATTAAAAATAAATAAAAAGAGTTTAATTTATCTAATCTTAATTACAATTTAAGATTATAATTTATATCTATTACCAATATATTTATGAACTTAATAAGTCACTTACAAAGAACAATTGAAGAGAGTAAAAGCAACTAAATCGATTTATAATTGATTATAAACTTTGAGGTCAAATATAAGATATTTGATAAATAAAGACTAAAATTAGATACTAAATCTTATTAGGACCTAATCAATACCTAATTATAATCAATTATAAGTGAAACTAAAATTTAATTAAAATTAGAATTATATTTTAGTTGACTTATTAAAAAAATTAGGCATAAGCTCTTTACGAGCAAATGTTGGGATCATGGCAATTCCAATGACACCAAGCATAACAATAATAAACGCAACAATAAACAAGAAAACCTAAGCAATAACAATGAATACCAAGTTTAACGTAGAAACTTGAGAATCGGGAGAAAAACCACGTAAATAATGCACTAGAAATTTTTAAAAGTGAGCAGATGGTGATTATAAGGCACACAAATCTCTCTCTGTAGCCTCTCGTTTGCCCTAGAAAAGATTTATAGGTATTTATTTCGTAAGCAAATACATCAAAAAAGGAAACTAATTAAAGTGGGCCCTAGGCCCCACTACAGGCTGACTGTGGTGACTTCTGCCGCTTGCACCACGATAGTAATGCTTTCCTCCTCTTCTCTCTGTCTTCACACTCAACAACCTCCCACTTGAAGACTATAATACATGAAGAAACAAAAAAAAATGCTTATACATCACCATCAATCACACACTCACACCTAATGCATCAAACACCTCCATATACAATCACTAGAGGCCAACCAAGGTCCAAAACAATCTCAGTTTGTTCACACTCACCCCTTTAGTGAGCATATCCGTTGGCTTCTTAGAACCCAACACCTTCTCCAAACACAACACACCATCTTCAACCAAACTCTAGATGTGATTAACGAAACATGTGATTCTTAACCAGTTGAATTACACTCTGACTATCACTAAAGAGAACACATCAATCCTATTGCTTACCCATCTTCTCCAGAAAGTTCTGGAGCCAAACTATCTCCTTACCAACCTCTGACATAGCCACATACTCAGAGTCGGTCGTAGCATGGATGTGATCAATAATTTGAAAAAGAAATTGTCACGTAAGTTTGAGATGAAAGATATGGGTGATTGTCATGAATGACTGATATGTTGTGTAAAGATTGAACATTTATCTCTGATAAGCATTATTTTGGACTTGGATTATGCTTTTCTTAGTTATATACTCATGGTTACACTCTTTTAAACCCTCTCTGGCCAATGGCCATATTGATGTAGGCACAAGTCGACAGGTATATATAAAGCACATCTATAGGATAACAATTGTAAGAGGGAGGGTTAGCCCAGAAAAAGGGCATTAAAGTCGTTTCTCTATTTTCTCTTCGGTTTCTTATAAAGGGTTTGTATTTAGTGCATAAATAATTATAGGACTGAAAAGAAACTTGCATACATAACTTGTGAAGTTGTGGTACCATAAAGTATGATATCAGTATGATACAAGAGTAGAGTACCAAACAATGTGATACAAGAGCATCACAATACAATGAACAGTATGATACAAGAGTATAGTACCAAATAATACGATACAAGAGCATTATAATACATTGAACAGTATGACATATGAGCATCAGTACCTATAATGATATAGTTTTGATTTACTTTTATCTACATCTAAACTTTTTCTAATTTTGGTATTTGAATTTTTTTTTTTGGCCTTTTATATGAAGTATTGTGGGATCTTGGATGTTTGTCTATTACTCCAACATGTGAACTATACGACCATAGTATATCTGGGTAAGACCTAGCATCTTTACTTAGTTTATTTTTTAGATTTTGTTTTTTTAGGAATGTAAACTTTGTACATTTCTTTAGATTAAAGTAGAAGAGACATGAAACTTATCGTTCCTTCACTCAAAATTTTGGGTTGTGTTAGGTGGATATGATATGGAAGATAAAGCAGCTACAGTTTATGACTTAACAGCTCTTAAATATTGGGGTCTCACATCAACAACCAACTTCCTTATAATATACTAATACTGTTGGGTGCTTTGGCTTTTACTTAATTATTCACTTACCAAGTGAGGTTATTATCTTAATCAAAATTCTGATTAGGATAAGGAATTGGAGGAGATGAAGCATGTGTCCAAGCAAGAATTTATCACATTCTTGAGGAGGTATAAAATGACATAAGACCAACATCTTTCAAAATTCTCCTTTAGTTACACTGCATAATAATCTCTGTAAAATTGATTGATAGGAAGAGTACTGGGTTTTCAAGCGAAGCTTCCATGTACAGAGTTGTTATAAGATTCATCTTTGGCAATTCATTTATTTATAACTTGCTATTTACTATAAGTTTATGCTAATGACTCTTGACATGCTTCTGCAGGCATCTACGGGGTCGTTGGCAAGTAAGAATAGGTCGTGTTGCTGGAAACAAGGATTTGTACCTTGGCACCTTTGGTAATGCTTTGTTTGACATTTTTGCTCTATATATAACAATAAATTATAAGCGTTCACGAATGCATCTTCACTACATCTTAGACTTCATCGTTATTTTGATGTCTGCTATAAATGGTGGTGACAGTTATACAAGAAGAAGCAGCAGAAGCATATGATGTAGCCACAATAAAGTTCAGGGGAATAAATGCACTGACCAATTTTGAGATAAACCACAATATGTCTTTATAAGCTAATATTATAGGTTTCATATAGTAAATGATAGCAATTCTTTTGCTCTTCCATTATTTTCAAAAATAGAAGAAAAGTTTGATATCGTTGAATAGAAACCATGTTTGATATAATTCAATAGAAGTTAAATTTGAACTCTGGCATTGCAATTTAATGTCATTTCTCTATAATATAGTTGAGAGTAACAATTACAAAAAGCATAATAAATATTACAATATTCGTTAACTTAAACTTTAACTTGTAATGTCTTGTTTCATGAGCATTATTTGATCCTCAATCACTTTGGTTATACTTGTTTTAGTAGTGCTTGTTTTAAACACCTTCTTTAATGTTGATACTTCTTTCCTTAATTTATGGATCACTTTAATTTTCCTCTTAGTAAATTTATTTTCATATCATTAAAAAAATCACATCTCATAACCTAAAAAAATTAATTCATAATTTAAACATTATACTAAAAAAATTTAACAAATCACCAATAAAAACTCATTATTAGAGGCATCCATAAAATTGCCTCTTTAGATTATTATAATCCTATGAAGCTATTGACAGGGCATTTAACCTATAATAGCAAACCATATTCTAAGCATTTGAACTTAATATTATATTAGTAGATGACAAGATTCCATAACTTTAGGAGTTGCCACTACAATTAATTAGGTTTTAATCACTATAATAAGTAATTAAGGAACTTATAACGTAAAATGAAAGTAGTATATATGCACCATCAATTAACATAGTAAGTAACTAAGGGATGTTAACTTGATCAGGAAGCACATAATATAACTATACATCATTAATAGCAGTAAATTATACAAATGCTAGAATGCTAGACTTATATATCATTACCTTTTTATTAATAGTTGATACTTATGTAAATACATTTCTTTACTTTCAAATACACAAAAAATATGAATTATCATAAATTAGTTGAGACCATTTAAATAATTTATGAAGCCTTATCAAACTTTTTTGACGGCACCTAAGTTTCTATTATATTTATACACTAGATAGGGATGGGTAAAGTTTGGACATTACATTAATGTAGTTTTCCAATTCAATAAAGAAAGTAAAATGATAAAATGAACTTCTATAATAATGAAAAATCTTATTTGCATAGAAATAGATGGTCATATAAAACATATACCCACTAGTTAATGAAAAGGCATAACTACTCACCTAACAATTGATTTGGAACTTTATGGACAACCTAATTCTTTGGTATTGAGGGTGACTATTAACTAGAAATTAAAGTTATCAAACTTAGTTACTTCAAAGTTCCAATTACATAAAAATAAATATATAATTGTATATAGGCCTTATAAATTATCTTATAATTAAAGAAGATTCATGGAGAACTATTTTGTACCTTGATCATAAACAAAGAAGCTTCAAAGATACAAGGAAAGGAGCCATATGGATTATGAAAAATCTAAAGCAAGCAAATGAATTCTTTAAAGCAATATCAAATAATAAATTTTCAAATTTCACTAATTCCATAGAAAAGGGAGAGGGGCCATAAAGGTTCATATAACATTTCTTTCAATTAGTGACTTTTTTTGAAGATTATTTATTAAAGGAAAGGTATTATTCTTTAATTATCAATTGATATGAAACACTCATGGTAACCAAATTTTTTAGCCTTAAGAGTGACCACTCACTAGAACGATCACTAATTCCATATAACAATTTTTGCATGGGATAAGCCAATAAAAAGCGTAACCACAAAAGAAGTTTGAGGAAGTTAAACTTGGTAGGTGCAAGGCCACAAAAGTGTAACCAACAAAAAGTGTAACCAAAAAAGTGTAGGCTCTCAAGTTCAAGGCCACCAATTTGTGTTGTCAAGGTTGCATGAGAAAGAGAAAGAGAAGTCGTGTGGAATGGAGAAGTTGCATGATTAGGGTTTAGATAACAATGGTGGACATTTTAAATTAAATTTCATATTGGCAAATCAATTTTAAGATAAAGGATAAAAGAAATTTAGGTTTTTTTTTTGTTCTTCAAATCATTTGGAATAAGGTTAATCAATTTGGTAAGTTATTATAATTGGATTTGTTGTTAAATGTTGGTTAATTGGGTTTAAGTTATATTATTTAGGATAAATTAGATTTGCTAGTTTTAATTAGCCTAAAAATATGTTATAACATTAATTTAATTATAGTTAATATATGTGGTTCTCATTATGACATATAAGAAAAGGAGAACCATGTCATATAAGAATGATAAATTTATACTGTATCATTGTTGACGTGATGCATAATAGACAGAGATATAATTTTGTCAAAATTTTCGTTCATTTAGGGTAATAAATTGAAAGTTTTACAAATGTTAATATTTATTTTAAACATTCCAAAATATTAGGGTCTAACTTGTATTTTGGGAAAAATGTTAAAGTTAAAATTTGTACTTTTTTGCCAAGAAATTTGAATTAAGATAGTTACAACTTATCAAGTATGAATACTATTATATATGTGAAAAGGGAAGAATTTTTTTGTTTCAAGTTTGATAGTTTAATTTGAAATTAAGATTTATAATTAAATATAAATGTAGATAAATAATTTGTTTAATACTTTATTATATGTTCATAATAAATTAATATTCATTATCAAAAAATTTAATGCTGATAATATATTAAATTATTTTAAGCTTAAGTATATGTAAGTGTTTTAATTATTTTATAAACTATAATTTTAATATAGAAATGATTTATTTTATTATTTTAAAATTATAAAAACTCTATTCAATATGAAAATTAAAATAAAATATAAAAATATTTAAATAAAGTTAAAAAATAGTGCAAAACATTGAGCTTAATTACAATTCTCTATATAAATTCAAGAAAAAAAAGTAAAGGTCGACAAACATTGTTTATGAATATATATATATATATATATATATATAAGTTGTAGTAATCAATACTCATATGTGTGAAAAATCATTGTGGATGTAACTCTAATTTTAAAATATATGTGTGTATATGTATATTAATATTAAAAATTTAAGATAATAAATATAATTTAAAAATTAAGATCAATTAAAAATATTGAAAATGGTAAATTGCTAATAAATTTTAATTAAAATTTGTACACATTAAGTAGCATAGAGTATGAAAAGTGGCAAATCCTAGAGAAAGTAGCTCCAACTTTCTTAATAAATAATTCATAGAAGTAAGGGAAGTAACTTATTTGGTTTTAATGATGATTTACAACTAATAAACATATTATGTTTCTAATATTGTATTTAATTGACAAGACATTATTCAGGATTCAATAAGTAAAAGTGTATTTATAGGAAGATTATATAAAGTGACTCATAATTTAAGCTTGAAAATATTAAACTTTTGTTGTAATGATCAACATATAGAAATTAATATACAATTTAAGAAATGAATTTAACTTCAAATGTACTCTACATATTAATTTACACTTAATATAAAGGTATGTAAAAGCACCTTTTAAATTTTCAATGTATCATTACTTATATGTTTACACACACACACACAAATATATGGGAGATATTTAAATAAGTACATTATTTCTCTCCATAATCAATATAATATTTTTAAACTTTTCACATGTTTCTCAGAATTATATATTGTAATTAATGATTATACGTATAATTTTCAATGATTCTTAAAATTATTGCCATATTTTTAAATAATATTTGCATCTTTATAACTATAAATTATAAAAACTATTTTATTTTTTGTAAGATAGTTTGAAAGTTTATAATAATGTTTTCACAATAAATTCTGGGTGGTGCCTCATTTAAGATGGTAAGTTCCTTCATCAAGTTAGTCAATTAGTTGACTTTAACGATAATGGATGCAATAGCATGATCTTCAGCTTTATTGGATGAGAGGGCAATAGTAGATTTTTTTTGGAACTTCATCTAATGGGTTTAAAGCCAAGGAAAACAATATAGGCCTGTCTATTAATGTGTATCTACATCACCAGCTCAATCAACATCAACAAAGGCATGAAGTGTAGAAGGTGAATAAGCTTAGAGAAATATACCATAATGGGATGTTTCTTTAAGATACTTAAGGATTATTTTCAAAAAAAAAGCCAATGTGTTTAGGTTAGTTTGCGCATGAACTTGGCATTAACAATATAGTAAATATCTATTCTCGTGAGTGAGAGGTATTGAAGAGAACCAAGTACATGTCGATACTCAGTGGGATCATGACTAAGAGATCCATCATCAAGTTTAAGTATTGTGGATGGAGACAATGGAGGGTTGTCTGATTTGACTTCGTGCATTTTATTATGTTAGAGGAGGTTGATGATATATTATTGTTGAGATAGAAATAGCCCTTTGGAAGATCTGGTGGTTTTAATACCTAGGAAGTGGTTAAGCTGGCCAAGACTTTTAAGAGAGAATTAATTAGAGGACTAGTAGTGAAATCATGTATTTTTTTAAGTTTGATTGCCAAAGAGTATAATATCATCCACATACATAAATAAGTACATAATATAAGTTTCCACATTATATATAAAAAGAGAAATGTCACTTTAAGAGTTGATAAAGCCATTGGCAATGAGAAAGGACTAAAGTTCATTATACCATGCTCTTGGAGCTTAACAAAGACCATAAATTACCATTTCAAATTGTAAACATAAGTTGGATATTTGGAATCAATGAATCCTTAAGGTTTTCTCATAAAAAATAATAAAAAAGACTACCTTGTAGGAAGGCATTTTAACATCTAGTTGGTTTACAATCCATTTATGTGTTCCTATAATGGTGAGTATAAAACGAATATTAACAAAAGCAAGCTTTATAGCTAGCAATAGAGCCATCAGGGTCTCCCTTGATTTTGTACACCCATTTACACCCAATAATGTTTTATATAGGAAAGGGAGGAACAAATGTTTATGTTTTATTTTTTTAGAGCTAAAAAATTTTCTCCCATAGCATCACACCAATGAGGATGCTAGTGAGCTTGGGTAAATAAGGTGGGGGTCCATTTTTCCAAGAAAGGTTAAGGGGCATATGTGTAGGAAAATTAATTTTCTTAGTCTTTAGATATTGTTTATGAAACGGGTTATCAAATGTGAGGGTTTAGTCGATGGTTGCTTATGAGGTATAATAGAAGTAGTATTTTTTATACGTTGGCCTGAATCATAAGTTGGTATGTTATTAAGTGAAGTGGATGAATTTATAGCACTAGGCATGGTAAAGTTAAGAGGTGAAGAAGTAGAACTACTAAACAACGTTGGAGTATGTTGAGGAGTGACAGTTGGTGAAAATGAAGTTAAGACAATTTACAAAGTGGTATTTGGGTTTGAAATAGGAATTTTGTAACAATGTATAAAATGAAGTATGAAGACATGGTCAAGATCATCATTAGTAGGAGTTTTTTTTATTTGTAAAATAGGGAAGGTGGAAATGGAGATATTTAGATTATAAGAGGTCCTAGCTTGGTATAGAAAATTTTCTTAAAGAAAAAAACATTTTAGAGATAAACATGCACTTTGAGATAGTGTCAATAATGAAAAAGTGATGTGGTATGGAGAAATATAGATATACATATGGCTAAGATCATGCTTCAAGTTTATGAGTATTATAAGGTCGAAGCCATGGATACTAGAGACTTGCAAAAACTCTAAGTGAGGTATATTTTAGATTGTGTCTAAAGAGTTTATGGTATACAGTATTATGATTGAGGATATGGGTGGGCATTTTGTTAATAAGATAAGTTGCACTTTGAAATACATGAGACCAAAAACAAAGAGGCATAGAGGCATTATATAGAAGTGTAAGACCAATTTCCATGATATAATGGTGCTTGGTTTGATAGAGCTAATATGTTTTGATGTATATGATAAGGAAGTCGTTTGTTAAATGCTTTGTTGAGTAAGAAAATGTTAAAGTAATTTATACTCACCTCCACAATCTGTATAAAGGATCTTGATTTTGGTGTGAAAATAATTTTTAATGATTTTAGAAAATTTCTCAAAAACCTTGCATACATCATATATCAATTTAAGATAAAACAATGTATTTTGTAAAATAGTAAAAAAAGATGTAATAACAAAAATTTCCAAGAGAATTCACAAGTACAAGTCCCCTAACATTTGAATATATAACTTAGAATGTTTTATCATAAATGATAGAGGACTTGGTAAATAAAAGCTTATGACTTTATTATTAAAATAAAAGTCACACACTTGATTTTTGTAAGTAAAAGAAGATGGAATATAATTACTAGTTATAATTTTCTTTTGAATTAGAGGAGAAGGTTGACCAAGACACTGATGTCATAACGGAGACAATGAAGCCACTGAGGTAAAGGGATTGAGAATGGATGACTTAAAAGGAATGGTTAAAGATGATTGCTTTCACAAGTTATAACTACTTTACCCTTAGCTAGGCATGCTCTTATATTCAAATCCTTCATAAGAAAATAGTTAGGAAAGAATTCAACTGAGGTGTTATTGTGTTTACAAAATTGAGAGGCAGATATTAGGTTTTTTAAATCAATGTTCACACAAAATATTATTTAATGTGAATATAGTAACATGAAATTTCAAACAAGAGGAACCAATATAAGATATAGGTATGTCATTACCATTGTCGATTATAATGTCCTTGTTACCAACATAATATGAGTGTAAAGACAGATTTTGAAGACCATAAGCAATGTGATGTGTGGCATTAGAATCAATTACTTAAATTTTATAATGACTTGATTGTCCTTCTACCATATATGATTGAGGCTATGAAGAGTAAGAGGAAGGTTGTCCACTATATTGATAATTTTTTGTACTATGACCTAATTTGTGACATATGGCAAACAATATAAGACTGGTTTTAATGTCCTCGATAATTATGATTCCATTGTCTGCCACTGACATTTTTAGAGTTGTGAGTGGCTTGAGGTTGGCTTTGATTTCCTCGATGGTGATTATGATTTTATCGTCTGGGGATGATGTTATTTGATTCATTAGTGATGTGCTATAATTAGTACGATAGTCTCTATGGCTGCCATGATGTCTTCCTCGATTAGTATAACAACCTTTTTTGGGTAAATGGCATTATAATTTATACTTCATCTTCTTTTTTTATTTTCCCAAGATTTTGGATTAATTCCTCATCAAGTAACTTTTCATAAAGGTCCTCATGGATTTAGGTGTATCACAAACACAAATTACAACAATTAGCTCTTTGAACTCATCGTTTAAATCATTCAATGTATAAGAAATAATTTATGGATCGTTAAAGAGATGTACAATAAGTTCTAAATCATCAACCAAAATTTTTACCGTGTTTATATATGTAGAAAAAAATGATTATAAGCATAGGTGTGGAAAAAGGACAACTAAAGAGAGTAGATAAAGAAGATGGAGGGGATTCAGGACAATTGAAAGAGGACGACGGCTTGCACCCTAGAAATGACAGTGGTGGCTACAGTGACAGTGGGTTTATTTACGGTGGTGGTAGGTTAGCTTGGTTGAATTTTGTGAGTTGAAACTTTTGTGTTTATTCTTTTTCTACCAAGAAGTCAAATGATGGAGATGAAGTTTTGGGGGATGTTGCTATCAAACTTTAAGACGTAACTTGATTATGATGGAGAACTTTAAAAGGTTGTTGGGTGGTTGGTGAGTTAGAAGGCATTGCTGGGTGAAGCTCTTGGGCTTGTAGAAATATGCACTACAATTGTTCAAAAAAAGTCCTCAACTTCTCTAAAGCTTTTGATATTTTTTTGGGTTAATTACTAAAAAATTTCAAACTTTACTCAATTTTACAATTGTTGCTCGAACTTTAAAAAGTGACAATTAAATACTCAAACTTTCAATTTTTTTAATTCTATCTCGACGTTAGTATTTTCATTAACATTGTTGACATGGCTAGCTACATAAGACATAAACCTTAAATACTTATACATGTTAGACTTAATTAAACTAACTAATTAAATTTCATTAAGTTTATTAATGAAACAACGTCGTTTAGGTAAAGAAAAACCTTAATTAAGTCTTGTAAAAATGAAGAGGGGTGGGCTGACAGAGAAGGTGGCCAGAGACAAGGTTCTGGTTTTTTGATTTGTAAATGTAGGGAAACTCCGACCACTAGTGTTTCAATTTGGGGAAGTTAAATTTGGCTATACGCCTAATAATCTTATATACAAGAATCTTGGCTTTGGCATTGATCTCGACTCTAGGATTGCACTAGTTGGCCCCAATGGTGCCGCTAAAAGTACTTTATTGAAGTTTATGACTGGGGATTTAGTTTTGATTAATGGTATGGTTTGACATTATAGCCACTTGAGGATTTCATAATTTCACCAGCATTTAGCTAAGAAACTTGATTTATCCCTATCTGCTCTGTAGTTTATGATAAATGAGCATACAAGGAACGAGGAAGAAAGAATGACAACAACAATTAAGAAGTTTGGGATATTTGGCAAAGCCCAGGTACTGCCTATGATGAATTTATCAGATGGATAGAGGATCAAGGTGATTTTTGCTTGGCTAGCATTCAGGCAACCACACATGTTACTTCTAGGTGAGCTAACTAACCATCTAAGATATTAAAACTACTGACTAATTGGAAATGGAATTGAATGAGTAGGATGGTGGTATGGTTCTTGTTAGCCGTGATTTCAGGCTCATAAACCAAGTTGTTAAAGAGATTTGGATGTGTGAGAACCAAACTGTTACTTATTGGAAGGGCGACATTATGGACTTCAAGGAGCACCTGAAAAAAAAAATCTGGGTTTGCTCAGTAAACAATCCATTGGATGCATTGTTTCCCTGTTACGAGTGCCTCTGTTGTGTTAGACTGTGAAAGGCTAATACCTAAGAATCACATAATAAGGAGTTTTAGCTCTGATAGGCTAGACTATTGACACCTATGCGATGGTTTACTCTGATAGGCTAGACTATTGACACCTGTGCGATGGTTTACCTAATTAAGATTTTTCTTTACCTAAACGACGTAGTTTTATTAACGAACTTAATGAAACTTAATTAGTTAGTTTAATTAAGTCTAACGTGTATAAATGCTTGCGGTTTTATCTTATGTGGCTAGCTACGTCGACAATGTTAACGTAGATATTATTTAGAATTGAAAAAATTGAAAGTTTGAGTATTTAATTATCACTTTTTAAAGTTGGGTTATAATTACAAAATTGAGTAAAGTTTGAAATTTTTAGTTATATTAAAGCTTAAAATATGACTAAGTAATAAATAAATCGCTTAATATTTAATTGAAGTTTTCATAATAAATTAAAATCGTTATAAAATATGTTGTTTTCTTAATATGTAAACTCATTTTAAACTTTGATAATAATCAACTATTTTAATTTTCTTTGTGAAATATAATTTTTAATGTTTTATTCATTATAAAAATACTAAAACACATTTAGTAATTATGATTGTGATTTTTGTGTTTAAAAATATCATAATTACTAAGTTCATATAAGTTCCTTATAATATTTGGTGTTTATAATTAAAATGTAAATATTTAAATGAAATTAAAGAAATAATAATTACTCTTAGAATGCCGAAATTGATTAACTCACCATTATTAAAATCAGTTTTATTAGAAGTCGTAGAAACGCTTTAAAACCCGACAGCACAGATCCAATTCCATAAAATTTTCAGTTGGGTTAACCAATTTCCAAAAACTAGTTCCAGTTCTGGCATCATGGTGGCAGTGGCAGTGCAGTTAATTGGAAAAAATAACTTGACATGACGCCGTCTTATTTGTTAATCAATATAAAGTCAAAATGAAATTAAAGTAGAGTATCAAAACTAACACCTCATCGCATTATTCACTGCCGTCTTTCTGAGGAAACCATTAGATAATTATTTTTAATTAATAATTTATTAAGATAAACAATGAAAGAATCAGAGCTCCATCCGACGGTTGAGATTTAGAGAGAGAAACAGAGAGGTCAAATCGAGTGTCCAACAGTTGGGTTCGGTCAGTCTTTTTTATATAAATGTATATATATTTCATTTTTATTTAAAATATATAATCTTGTGGTCGTGGTTATTTGGTAATAAGACAAAAAAGAGTTTCTAACAAAACCAAGAGACACAGAGAGAAGACATTTTTAGAATTAAGAAACAGCGAGACCTCAAAAATCGAAAGCTGATAGATACATAGAGATGGATGGAGAGAGAGAAAGAGCGCATTAGATAGAGATAGAGAGAAGCGAAGCTCCAATCCCGAGAATAACAATTAAAGTTTAAGCTTTAGTATTCTACTTAGATTTCACTGTTTCAACCTCTCTTTTCTCTTATCTGATCTCTCTGTTCCTTCATCTGCTTCAGCTAATGGATCCATTTTATTTGTTTCGTAAAGGTATAATATGTGTTCTTGATGATTAGATCTTTTACCTTTTCTCTCCTTTGAATTTTCGACTTGTTTCTGCGATATTTGGTTGTGTGTTTTTGGTGGTTGTTTTATTGGGTATGGTAATTTTATATAAAGTTCTAATTTTTGAGGTTGAAATTTCGAGATCTGTTTAAATCGTTTCTGGGGATAACGTGAGCTTGTGGTTTAGGTTCTTCTTTGCTTTTCCAGTTGTTTTTTGTTTGATTTTGTTCGAAATTCGGGGTCTTTGATGGAACTGTTTAGGGTTTCAGTAAAGAAGCTCTCTCTCTCTCTCTCTCTCTCGCCGTTTACCCTTTTATCATATATTTAAGGTCTTACTGTTTCTGTAGAAAATGAAGTTAATTTTCAGTTGCGTTGAGCTAATACGTCAGAAGTATGGAGCTGGATATATGCAATTTTGTATGACTTGGTGCAATTTTCACTGGTCTTGTTTCTTGAAGAATTGCCCAACTTTTTTTTTTTTTCTGCTGGTAGACGTAATTCTTCAGTTGTTTTGTTTGGATATGCATAATAGGCAGTTGGCTCTCTCGCCTCTATTGTATTTATGTCTGAATATAGCACTGACTTCAGTAGTGGAATTTCAGCCCTTGACTAATCTCTCTGTCTTTTTGTTTATACTTTACACTTTCCTGTGTATGATGCATCGTGGGAGAGTTGTATCGGTTAATTCCTGATAAGGTTGCTAGAGATCCTTTGTGGCAAGGACCAAGTTTGTACACGTAAAAATGTCATGGATTATGATTCCTTTTGTCTGTTTACTGATTAGTCGTTGTTGAATGAAACATTTCTGCAGGTTTTGGATAAATCATACCTCAGAACGAGGTTATTTTCTTTGTCACTGTCTATTTTGTGAATGTAGAATCTTATCTTGTGTCCATTTGAATAAAGAAATGAGCTTGTCCAAGAAAGGTTCTGAAACAAACGATTCCAAGCTAAGCAGTTTGAACAAGGCAACGGCTTTGAATCCAAATGCAGCAGAGTTCATTCCCTTTTCACTCAGATCACCAGGGTTGCCTTCTGGAAGTACTTCGAGTGTTGCTGATGCAGCATCAAGGTTTACTCCTTCAGGAACCATCGGTAAAGCAGTGCTTGATCGATCAGAGTCATCTGTTTCAAATGCATCTGATGATGAGGCTCATCAATACTGGCGCCACCAGCTCCCTGATGATATCACACCAGATTTTGAGGTTGTGGGTGAAGATGAGTCTCAAGGACTTGGTGGGCTTTCTTTAGGGGGCTTGTCTTTACATGATGGTACTGAAGTGTCGAGTTTTACTGCTTCTTCAGGCAGTGGATACGTATTGACAGAGCAGCAGGAAGAACTTGCTTAGTTAATAAGAATGAGCTTGAGGAGACTATCACTGGTCTCACTTCCGATGTCCAGAAGGGAGATG
>JAOQMM010000172.1:9704014-9714111 GCA_027563515.1 Erythroxylum platyclados | reverse complement strand
TAATTAATATAAGATGTCCATCATACTATAAACCTTAAACCCTAAACCACATCTTACCTCTTGAAGCTTGGATATCATAACTTCTGGTGACGAATGAGCATATCCACCAAATGTCGGGCCAGGAAGCCTCTGCCGCCGGTGACCACACACCATCTCTCCGACCCCGACATTAAAAGTCAGCAGTTGACCAGAGTGTAAGTGTTGGATCTAAGAGAGTGGGGTTTTTACAGAGACCCAAGTACTACAACACTACAATAAACAAAAAGCTAGATTCTTTGCCTAGTTGGCGCTTTCTTGCTTTTGCTCTTTATATACAAGTCTTAAAGAGAACATACAAGAAAAGTGACACTGACACACTCGTCATGATAATGACACTTGCTCTCCTTATGTTCAAACAACAACAGCTCATTTTTAGAACTCAAAAAGGGGTCATAAGAACCAAAAAGGACAGATTCTTTCAAGCACTTCTTAATTTGTAGTTATCTTGTAAACCCATATATTATCGAAAATACGTATATACAAAATAAATTTTGGATTATCCGCACTTGAATTTATTTAGTTTATCTGGAATGTATCTGTCACACAACACAAGTCATGAATTCTCTCTGTTTGACTGCCATGGATGAATAGGAGCAGAAGATTTAATAGTAGAGCTCAGGTAGATGGCAGTGCAATGAAATTGTAGTAAATTGCAACCGGAACTACCAAAGTGATCAAAGTCCACATTTTATCCTTCCGGAGTAGTGTGTCAACAACTGGAAAAGCACAGTACAGCAGCAAGAGCAGTAGTAACCTTTTGTAAAGTTCAAATGATGCCCAATTAGTTCCCCTTTTGATATTTTGGTCGAAACATACACAAAGTTAAGCAAGTGTGTGTAGACAAGTAATGACTCCAAAAGCTAAGGAAACAAAGAGTGATAAACCTAAAATGAATCACATATGGAAGTGAAAATTGATGTACAAGGACTATTGGTACAAAGGTATTTTTAAACATCGAACTTATACCGAAATCGCTTCTATTCTTTTGCATGGTAATCTCATTCAAATACGTTTAAGAGAGACTCAACCTTCCCATGTGATTGTTTACCAACACAATTTTATTTTTAAATGTTTCACTACTCTCGAAGTGTTTAACTCTCACATTTGACTAAGAGTTCTACAAAAATATTAAATAAATATAGGCAACAATAATACATAAGAACTACAGTAAAAACCAACCTTTATTGCTTCCTCAAAAGTATAAAGCAATGTTCTTTCTCAATGTGTTCCCTTCCCCTCTACCTCTATTCTAGGAGCAAGACTTAAATAAGTTATTTATAGGCACCAATGACTTTACAATTTAGAATACTAATTGAACTTAACTAACTAGATCACCTTGAATTTATCCTTAACAGATTACATCACACTAACTAATTAGATGACATCCTCATCCAAATAAGACTCGATCTTATAAGATTTAACAATATCACAATTAACAAGATAAGATATTACTAGGAAAGATACATCTATATCCATTAAGAACTCCACTATATGATCCTCCTACATTGTCTTTATCTTTTAGAACTGATGTATATCTACTGTGATCTCATATGCTACATCATCCAAGATCTCTCATTGATCTCTATCCATTAATGAAGAGTCATCTAAGCTCAAAGCCTTTCATAGCACATTGGACTGGTCCAATACGTACCATATCAAGTCTCTTAGTCATAGTTCATCTATTTGAGCACATATTAAGTCCTTTGAGCTCTTACGTGTCTCTCTCATGCATATGATTCAACTAACCTTTAACCCAAGGTCTATCTCAATCTATCTTTTAGTCTCATATCTAAATCTTTGCATCTGGTCAAAGATTTCTGTTAATGTGCACCAATACATGCCAACTCATTGACAATGGTCGTTTTCCTTGCTTACTCACAAGTATTTGCCTTGTTTCATCAATTTAAGTGTCAAACAATGACCAAGGCTCACTAACACTTGCACGATTCACAAATTAGACTTATGGGTCTAAAAAACCACTCTTACTAGAAGAACTCGATGCCCTCATTGAAATAATCCATGAACACTCCTCCAAGTGTGGTTCCCTCGATGACTCCTTAGTCATTGGCACATTTCCAATGCACCATTTTTCCTTTTCGTCGAGATTGTCCTTACTTTTGCTTGGATGTTCCTTCACAAAGCACATTATACCCAACATCACATAATTGAGGTATACTTCTTCCGTCGAGTCTTCAACTCCTTCTCCTTAATCCTTCATGATTATGGAATTTATTCGCTTCCCATCCATCTTCTTTTTAAAGCATTCATGAGCAAAATATAGCCCTTCACAAATGAAACAAGCAATATCTGTCTATTTGAGCACACATTAATGAAGATTCACTTACTTTCTCCTTTCCTTTCTCCAAGTCATTACGTGTCCTACCATTCTTCTTGTCCTTGTTGCTAGTTTGAATTGGTGGTAGCATTTGAAGATGCACTAAGGCATCTATAGCCACTATCGTGCTTCAAAGTTGTTTCACGTACTATCTTAAAGCTCTATTTATGCCCAACCTTGCAAGTTGTTTATGAAATTGAAAAGCTTGTCTTCTTTAGACATGTTTTGTACGTCCAACATCAAAGATGTGAATTTTCTCACATACTCCCACACCAAGTCGTCTTGCTTTAACCTCTTCAAATTTTCCTTCACGAGTCATGAAATATTAATGGGGGCGGGGGACTGTTTCATTAGCTCCTTCTTCATCTTCTCACAAGTGTCAATAGGAGGTCTACCTGCACTGATGTCATTTGATGTTCTTAATCTCCACTACAGCTTTACATCATCCACCATATGCATAGTTGTGATAGGCACCTTCTCCGAATCGGACACCTTTCTCACTACAAAATATTGCTCTATGTCCCACAAAAAGTTTTCAAGCTTATTGGCATCCACTTCCATTCCTATGGACCTTAATCTTGTTATTATATTTATTATTTTAGTAACATGATCATACATTGTATGAGAACCATCAAATTTTATGATGGTTAGCAAACCTATTAAAGTCCCAACAAGTAACTTATCAGCAGAGTCAAACTGAGAAATCTCTTCAACAAACTTAAGATATTCTTTAGCACTCCCTTAAGGTTGTTAACCACAATCATTCACATACATATTAAGCCTAATTTATTTGATCTTTCCCAAAGTTCATAAAATGCTTTTTCTTCAGCACAACTAGTATTAGTAAGAGTAGTAGGCTTATTAGTTTGGAGTGCCAAGTCAAAACTAGGATTCCTAGTTGCAGCTTGTCTTGTTCACACCATTCAGTAAAATTAAGCCCATTAAACTTCACCATAGACAAAGCTTGGTCTTGAATAACGACATAATTAGATGCTACAAAATATATTTAATGATCATGTATTAATGCTTTGAGTCGTAATTTAAACACATGAGTATAATCAAGTAACAATCATATTAACAATATACATATATTTGTGGTTCTCCTTTGAGTGAAACAACAATACACAAAATAACATAACTAACACTTAGTATTTTGTTTACATTATTGATAATTACATACACTATAATTAGATATGTTTGTTATCTTTGTATATACTAAACATATCTAACAAAATAAATTTTTGAAAAAAAAATATCTAACAAAGTATACTAATTAATCATGGTCATGTTCTTCGATATAATATTAACTAATCAATCTTTGGGCAATTCTTAAATATTTTATAACCAATTAACTTTAATTTACCTATTAAATATATTTCATTATGTCATTTCAATCATAAGCATCACATGATCTTGAGTAACTAATTTTTATCATTATTATTTAAATTGATATGTATGAAAACTTTATAATTTGATCACTTTAGTAACTAAAACATTATTCATTACATAAATATTAAATTAATTAAATTAAATTATTATTAAATATGATATCACTAATTGATTATTAGTCTATAATAATTGCATAATAAGAAAACATATATGCAATGGTTAAAATACATAATTTATGGCTTGAAGAATACATATCACTATTATATTAATATTCTTTTGGACATGTTTCTTAATTCCTTCCTACATGTTATTTTAGTTACATTAGTATTCTGTTGCTTTTATTTATTTTACATTTTAATAGATAATGTCTAGTTTATAGTTATAAAGATTATCTTTATCCAATCAATACAATAATTAAAAAATAAACATGCTTTCATTTTGTAGATATTCGTGTTTAATGAATATAACAATAATCCTCAACCAACAATTTTGTACATCCATAATCGAGATATAACTTCGTTACTAAGAGCAAAAACAACACATAAATATCTTTATCTCAATCAATCTTTAAAAATAAAAATTATTGTTTCTAAAATAGTTTGTGATACCATATTTAACAATTATATATGTAATTTTGTGAACTTTAAATTTATAATTCCATCTAATAATTTTCATAAAGTATATATCATACCTTTATCCATGATGAAAATATAAGAAATTTTTAATCAAGATAAACTTCTGATTAGTGTGTAGGTTATCGTACCATACCAGCCAAAAAATGATACGATAACCTTTAGTACCATAATAGTTTATGGTACCAATTAGTATTAGTCGGTATTCTTAATATTGGTACTATACCAGACGAATTGGTAAAATTTAAAAAATATGAGGACCAAATTGTAAAATATAAAAAATATATCATATTTTTACTACTAACCCTAACATGAGCAACAACCGCTAACCCTTAATCCTCAGCTTCTTTCATTCTCAATCTCTCTCATTCGACAGTCACCCAGCCACCCTCGTCCATTGTTGTCATCAGTATGCTCCAAAATACGAAGTCTTTTTAAGTTACCACTTGCCACCTCTCTCGTCATTTGTCTGTCACAATGTTACTAGCTCACACTCTAACCTTCGTCGCCACAACTGTCACTGCCAAGGCCACCGCTTGCTCCATGCTCCATAGACCATCGTAGTGCTACTAGTCACTAGTCACCACCGCTAGCTCCCTATGTTAGACATGAAAAGAAATGATATACATGTCTATTACAAAAAAAATGTGGAATTTTAATCTCATATCTCCTGCCATTGATGTTAAGAGATTCGAATGGGTGTGAGGGATCTTCTAAGCTTTTAGCAAATGCAAGAAGATGGTGTATGCAGAATAATGCTAAACCTAGGGACCTAATACCCTTTCACATATTTTATACTCCTTGTTGTCTTCCATCAAAAAAACAAAAGGAGATGGTTGGTAGTGGACAGACGCGAGGTTTTAAAAAGAAAGGCAATAGACACGACTCATCACAAATGGTGAACCGTTAGGTAACCAATGGACAACAATCTCCCACTTGGGTCGTAGATGTAAGCTAAAATTTATTAAACCTCTACACAATGAAAGAAACCACATGCATGAATCATGGCGATAAGTCCTCTAAATGTGAGTATTATCTTCCATGTACCACATGCATCCTATTTCATATTCCACTTTAATTGGATGAATAAACCTTGATGCTTATTCTAGGTCCATAGTAATGAAACTCTTATTAATTTTTTTGTTTTCTTGTTGCTTTCTCAAAATAAAAATGTGTACACCAAAATGAGAAAACAACAAAATTAATAAGAGTTTCGTGAAAGTAAATACAATAAATCACATAATGGAATCGAGTCCCATTCTAGCAACATGATCCTTAAAACTTTTTGGTGGCATGCCTTTTGTTAAAGGATCAACAATCATTAATGCAATGTTAATGTATTTAATGACCACTTTGTTCTCTTTGACACGTTCCCTAATGTACAAATACTTAATGTCGATGTGCTTATTTCGCCTACCACTCTTGTTGTTTTTGGCCAAGAAAACTGCAGCTAAATTGTCACAGTACATTTTTAATAGCTTAGAAATGGAATCAATAATTCTAAGCCCAGATATGAAACTCTTCAACCATACACCATGTGAGGTAGCCTTAAAACAAGAAACGAACTCGACCTCTATGGTAGAAGTAGCAGTCAAAGTTTGCTTTGAACTCTTCCAAGATATCGCTCCATTAGCAAAAATAAACACATATCCAGATGTTGACTTTCGTGAATCAACACAACCAAAGAAATTCGAATCCGAGTAGCCAACTACTTCGAGATTGTCAATTCTTCTATACATAAGCATGTAATCTTTGGTCCTTGAAGGTATCTCTTCACCTTTTTAGTAGCTCTCCAGTGGCCTATACCTGGTTTACTCTAATATCTTCCCAATTCTAATAACAAATAAAATGTCAAGTCTTGTACAAACCTGAGCATACATTAGGCTCCCTAGTGCAAAAGCACATAGAATATTTTTCATTTGTTCACTTTAAAGCTCATTTTTCAAGCACTGGTTCAAATTGAACCTATCACCCTTCACAATAATCATTCATCCGAAACTTCCTAAGACCTTATTGATACAGGGTTATTGGGATAGACCCACAATGTATTAAGATATGTCCCTTTGGATCTTAATGCCAATGACATAAGATGCCTCACTCATATCCTTCATATCAAAATTCTTATAAAGAAATTGTTCCACCTCATATAGCAAACCCTTGTCATTGGTGGTAAACAGAATATCATCCACATATAGAACAAGGAAACAAATTTTACTCCCACTAACTTTTTGATATATGCATTGATCCATGATATTCTCTACAAACCATATAAAGAGATTATATCATGGAATTTCAAATACCATTAATGGGAGGCTTGTTTCAATCCATATATGGATTTCTTAAGCTTACACACCAAATGCTCACCATCTCTAGAGGAGAATCCTTCTGGTTGTTTCATATAAACGTCTTCCTCTAGGTCTGCATTTAGGAATGTTGTTTTCACATCCATTTGATGTAATTCCCTATCAAAATGGACAACCAATGCCATAATCACTTGTAAGGAATCCTTCTTAGATACAGAAGAAAAGGTCTCCGTCTAATCGATTCCTTCTTGTTGAGTAAATCCTTTGGCGACAAGTCTAGCCTTATATCTTCCAATGTTGCCTAATAAGTCCATTTTTACCCATTTACATCTAATGGCCTTTGCACCATTAGGCAACTTGACAAGATCCCAAACTTTGTTAGACGGCAGAGAATTCATCTCATCTACCATAGTATTGGTCCACAATTGAGATTCATTGCAACTAATGGCTTGTGAAAATGTTCCAAGGTCATTTTCGGCTCCAATATTATAGTTAGCTTCTTGTAAATACACAATGTAATCACTAGGTATTGCTGATTTCTTCTCTCTAGATGATCTTCTTAATATTGTATTACCGCCCTCTTATGAAGAAGTTTATACAACTGATTGCTGAATAACCTCTGGTGATTACTGAACAATCGAATCTACTAGATTGTCATCAGTAGCTTATGGAACTTCAATGATTGGTTGATCAACACCTGTTTGACTTTGAGGGATGCTATGAATGACAATTAATCTATTACTTGAAGTAGGGGTTTGTATTTCAAAATAATCCTTCTCAAAACTAAGTCCCGAGATTGATCACTTCTATTGATCAAGTCATTCTTAAGAAACTTTGCATTTCTTGATTCCACATACCTAATACTATGAGATGGACAATAAAATCTGTACCTTTTAGACCTTTCAGCATATATAATGAAATAGTCACTTACAGTCCTCGGATCCAGTTTCTTTTCTTGTGGATTATAAACTCTTATTTCAGACGGGCATCCCCAAACGTGTATATGTCGCAAACTCAATTTCCAACCTTTCCATAACTCAAATGGTGTTTTTGAAACAACCTTGGTTGGAACTCGATTTAATATATACACTGTCGTTTTAAGAGCTTTAATCTATAAGGATTTAGGAAGTTTGGAGCTGCTAAGAATACTCCACTCCATATCTAATAAAATTTGGTTTCTTCTTTCTACTACACCATTTTGGTCCGGAGACCTAGGCATGGTGTATTGAGCTATTATCTTATGCTCTAGAAAAAACTTCCCAAATGGACTAGGTGCTTGTCCATCCTCGGTGTATCTACCATAAAATTCTCCACCTCTATCTAATCTCACGATCTTTATTTGCTTACCGCATTGTCTCTCTACTTCCATTTTAAATACCTTAAAGGCATCTAATGCTTCTTTCTTTTTATGAAGCAAGTAGAGGTACATATATCGTGAATAATCATCTATAAATGAGATGAAGTATTTCTGAGCATATGAGTTCATTTCTGGACTACAAAAGTCTGTATGTATGATCTTTAGTATGTTTGAACTCCTCTTGGCACCTTTCTTTGTCATATTGGTCTGCTTTCCCTTTATGCAGTCCACATAAACATCAAAGTCAGTAAAATCCAGAGTATTAAGTACTCCATCCTTCACTAATTTTTTAATTTTGTCAAGGGAAATATGTCCTAATCTTCGATGCCATAACAATAAGGATTGTTTATTCATAACACATCTTTTAATACCAGCAATATTATGGACATGCATTGTGTTCTGAAAAACATTTTCTTGCAAATTAATTCAGAAAAGACCATCAATCATTGTACCATTCCCAATAAGATTAGATACATGATACAAACCAAATGATGTATCTAAAAAGTTAAAGGAATATCCTAAAGGTACAAGTCTTGAAACTGAAATCAAATTTCTAGAGAAACTTGGAATATAAAATGTTCTTTCCAAGTTCAAAACAAAACCAGAATTTAAAACTAATTTGCGTGTCCTAACAACTTACATATGTGAACGCATCTTATTGCTTAAATAGATGCACTGTTCACTGCCTACTGGCTTTCTGTGGTTTAAAAAACCCTGCAAGGTATTGAAAATATGGATTGTAGAACCAAAATCAATCCACCAAGTGTTATGACAAACATCAACCATAGTAGCTTCATAACAAACAAGTGAGATTGAAATACCTTTCTTTATAAGTCAAGCCTTAAATTTGGCACAATTCTTCTTTATGTGCCTTTCTTTTTGCAAAATCGACACTTAGGATTGAAATCCTTTTTTATCTTAATATGAACTCGTATTTTACCCTTTCATTTTTGTCTGGCTTGCCCTCTATTCCTTCCTTCTGTGGTCATATTTGCATTTTCACCTAATTCCATTACTAACCTCCCTTCCTCTTGAACACACATAGTTAGTAGTTCATTGATACACCATTGATCCTTATGTGTGTTGTAAGAGATTTTAAAGGGTCCATATTGAGGTGGAAGGGAATTAAGTATATAATGCACAAGGAAGGACTCGGACATCTCAACCTCGAGAGATCTTAGCTAAGCTGCAACGTCCCTCATTTGCATGATGTGCTCACGCACACCTCTAACACTTATGAGCTTTATAGATGATATGTAAAACCCCGAACCTTTCCTTTCACTGAATAAAATTTTTTATGCTCGGTGAATAGTATTTTTGGATTAATAGTAAATTTGTGGTTCCCATCCTTGAAATAATGAAAAATATTTTGAATAAGTATTAGAGTTTAATGATACTGAAACAAATTGAAAACAAGTCTAATAGGATGGATTTCGGGAGTCCCAAAAATTTAGGACTAAAATGCCCCTTTTCTAGAAAGTAATGGGTATTAATGATTTTAAACCCATTCGAAAATTTTTAAAGCATCCAATTAATAAGTATTGACCCTAATTTAAGTATTTTATGGTCAATTTGATGATAATATAGTTGTAGAATATTTTTGGGATTTAATTTGGTTAGTTGGTGATTTAAATGCATTAAAGGGCATTTTGGTCTTTTTGTATGCATTAAAAGGCATTTTGGTATTTAAAGTATTCATTAAAGGACAATATGGTCATTTCACATGCTATTAGTGGAAGAATGAGTCATAGAAGAGAACCAATGGGAAGATGAAAGGTGTAATCCATTAAGTGAGCAATAAGGACAGTAAAACAAGCCATTTGGTCTTCATTTTAGTCATCACCGTGGGAGTAGTTAAGAAGAAAACGTGAGAGGCCAAACAAAAGGAGAAAAGGAGAGGGAAGAAGGGGAATTCAGTCAAGGAGAGAGGAGAAGAGTGAAGCTATTTTTTTCATGGTTTTGGAGCATTAATTAAAGAGAGCTTAATCAAGACTAAGTGGTCTTCAATTACCCAAAAGATTGAAGAAGAAAGTGGTAAGCTT
>JAOQMM010000172.1:9683243-9694681 GCA_027563515.1 Erythroxylum platyclados | reverse complement strand
TAATTAATTAAACTATAATTCATTAATTAATTAAAATATAACAAATTTTTATTTCTCAATATTTTTAACAAACCAACTACTATCTATGGTAATGATAATCATTCCCTCCTCTTAACCAATCATCAACATTATAATGATTATATCCATTCTCATTCCTCACTATATTTATTCTCATTTCCATTTCCATTCCTCTGTTTGAACCAACCATCTCCTAAATTTTTTTTGGGTGTATGAACCACCAATTTCATAATTGAGCAATAATCCCCTAGGTCTACGAACTTGACATTTTTTGCCCAACCCAGGTTGGCCGGACAGCGGGCAAGCCCGCTTCTAATGTACAAAACGGCGTCATTTTTGATAAAATGATATCGTTTTGTTAAATTTTTTTTATAAAAGGATCGACAAGCAGGCCACGAACCGGCAACCACCGGCCCGCTCAGGTGCCATCCCTAGATACATGTGCAAGAAAAAGGAACTGCATTGTCTCTTTAAAACATTTATCTTTTGCCTAGCCCCATTCATTAAACTTTAAAGAATCTGAGTAAATGAGCATTCTTGTGAACCAATAACTTGAAATTGTCATGAATCTGAAAATTGATATTGAAGTGAAGGGAAGAAACATAAGTTTCTAAGTTGATATGTGCGGTTATTGGAAATTAATCCTCTGGCATCAATTTATTGGATATTAGGAATCAAAATTAATAGGGAAATCACAAAATATTCCAAAGGACATTCCTTTAGTTGTGTTTTGAATTACCTCATGTAATTGAAATTGTGGATAGGATGGACCTGCAATTTTTTTTGAAGCCCAAATGTCCCAAAGCAAATGTTCTCAGAATTTTCAGTATAACAACCACTAAGATAACACAGCAATGGTATTCTCCAAAGGATATACGAATATTCAAACTTTGAGGGCTCAAAAACTATGGACTCTCTAGATTTTAAGTTGCAAGCACAATAATACAAAACTAGTGCTACTGCAAACCTTTAATCTCAAAAGATGAAAAAGTACCACAATTTGAAAAAAGCACCAGCCTTTGTTTATAACTTTATTTAAAAAAACTCTACTTTGGATATGTTCAAGAAAATTCACTTGGTGTAAATTATGAACAAAAGCTCTTACAACTTAAGTACTTCACTATTCATAAGAATCCTATAAAAATCTCAAACCCAAAAAGACAATCAATGAACCTTAAAAAAAAAGATCAAATTTGACTCAAACCTTAAAACAAGAATTAGATTGGGCTTTAGGTCGTGCAACTAATCTAGCCCCAAACTCAATTTAAAAACAAAAAGGTTTAATCCTACCTAAATTTCAGTCACTTTAAATTATACTAATTGAATTAGGGTCAGGCTTGGCGAAGCCATTTTTATGGGTAGGTCAGAGGGATTTAGGAGTTAGGAACAAGTTGACATAGAGATTATAATATATGAGGATTCTTGTGCCCCTAAGAGAGGAAATGTATTAGTCTAAATATAGATGGTTATGACAATTTTAATGTCCTAATGAAAGTTCTGTAATTGTCAAAGATGTCAAGATCAAAGAGGAAGGATTTAAATCTCGTTACAAATGGAACTTGAACATATTAGGACCCTTATGAGGAGAGTGGCTTCTTTGACTACACTTGTACTTGTATTATCGCCCTTTAGTGATATTTGCAATTGTGGTGATAACTAAAAAAGGCCTCCATTGAAGGATTTAAATAAATCTATTGAAGCATTGACTCTACATAGTAGGAACCAGGCTCCTCTTAGTGATACTGGGGCTAAAATGGAAAAGGATACTTTTAGACATATTGAACAAATTGCACTAGTTAGTATTTTGATTGTTACATTGATGAAATAATGTGAAGCATTGCTGAAAATTTTGATGACCCATCAGTATGGTTATGTTTCCAATGAACCAGTTGATGTAGTGAAATTGGACATACCTGATTATTACACAATTATCAAATATCCAATGTCTTTGGGTGAAGAGTGCACTTGCTTTAAGTCAATATTCAAACCTAGTAGGGTTTGCTACTAATGTCAGAAAATTTCAAATGCAATAAAATATAACCCTCATGGAAATGATGTCCATAACACTCAATGAGTGTTTTAAAGTGAAATGGAAAGAAATAGAGAAGAAGCTTCCCCTAGTTATTGATATGGAATTAATACAACTAGCAGATATACCACCTACAAAGAAGAAAAAACTTCACAATGTAACAACAAAAATATGTCAGAGGCTGTTAGCCAAGTTATGAATACTGAACAACAGTAAATAATTAGAGACTTTTTTGGTGAATTGCCTGAAAGCATCATTGGCTTCCTAAAAGAGTGTAGCTATAATGTTATGAGGATGAGATTAATATTGATATTGACACTCCTAATGATGATACATTGTTTAAATTGCAAAAGCTTTTAGACGACTTTTAGTCTTAAAAGCAAAAAAAACCAAAAGAAATTGAAGGCTTGTGAAATGGAGGTATGATTTCCTCTTCCATATTTACTTGCACTTCATTTTTAGGATCTGCTTTTCCTTCTTGGATATATGTATTATTCATAGGCAATGCTCACGTATGCAAAAATAATTACTAATATAATTATTTTGATTCAATTTTGTGATAAGCTTGGTTAAGCAATTCATTGTTGCAACTTTGCAAAGGTAGTTCAAGTTTCAATTGATGCATATTAAGGTTGTAAGGAGTATACGTACTTTTAATATGACAAATGTAGTGGATCAAGTTATTAATCCAATGGTAGTTCTCTATTAAAAACTTACTCATCACCTTTTCTTTTTAAAAAAATTTCAATGCTTATTGGATATACAAATGGATATTCCCCTAAAATATTCCTTACATGAATGAAATGATGTATCAAATTGACGAAAGTAGACAAGATTGTGGCTTTATCTATAATATGTTATTTATTTCCTCATGTATTCTCATGTTTTGAGAAAAGTTTTATTATTACATTTGAGTCAAAATTTATATATGGTATGACTATTACTAGTTTCCCACTTATATAGCAATTAAGCTAATGGTTTTCTGGCATTCATTTGTTTTCTTTAGATTCAAATATGCAAGTTCATTTGGTAATATTTAGATGTGGCTAAAGCTTCAATTTCTCTTCAATCTACTGAGGTATATTAAAATAGTATGGTTTCTCTTAGTGTAACAGCCCAGCTCACGACCCACTTTTGATATTGTCCGTTTTGGGCTCGCCCCTTACGATTTTAAAATGCGTCGCAAGGGAGAGGTATCCACACCCTTATAAGGCATGCTTTGTTCTCCTCTCTAGCCGATGTGGGATTTCATAATTAGTTACTCGCATTTCCTTTTATTGTTTAGTGGGGTTTTGGCTAACAAATTGTTGCTCTAAGGATAATGTGCAATTAGGAGAAATTGTTGGCCAGGAAAAAAATGATCTTAAAGACCTAGAAATACAAAATTGTGAGTTTTCTAGTTCTATAAATTGTTCCTATAGACTTTATTTTCATTCTTTATTTTTTCTTGTTACCTTTTTTATTTTTTAAGATCAATTCTAATTGATACCTTTCTTATTTAAAATTTATGGATTGCTGATGTATGTTATACATACTTTACTTTTAGCATAATTTTCAAGGCATATTGTTTGTATTTTGGATGCATTTTGAAGGATTTAACACTTAATTTGAGAAGTACTATTAATTCAGGTCTTATTTATGCTTATATAAGGAAAAGAAACTAAATTGGAAAAGAATTGGATTAAGTTAAAGCAATTTTGAAAGAATTAAAGACAAACCCTACAACATGGTGCCAACACGCCACTGTGTTAAGGGCACCTATTCAAAGGTGATCATTTTTATTTCTCTTGTACACCCTACATGCCTTCGTGTTGCTTCCTTGATAAAGAACATAGTAACCTTACATGGTCCTATGTAGGTCCTGTGTTGGCATTGGTGATTTTTGGAGAATTTCTCAAAGAACAGGGCCAAATGAACTAACCCGTGTTTGGGGCTATATAGCTCATTAAAAATTAAGGTTTTGAGTTTTCAAGAAAAAGTGAGGGAAGAAATAAAGAGTTCTTTAGCCAAGAAACATTTAGAAGTTGATCTGCATCGGTTTTTATCAAGATTTTATCATCCTTTGAAAATAAAGCAAGATTTTAACAAGAATTCTTTGAAGAATTGAAAATAAAAGCAATGATTTCTTTATCTTGTTTTCTTTATTATTTTTGTGTTAATATTCTTTGTGTGACTATGAACTAAATTGGGATATAAATTTAGGTAGTATAAACCTAGGATATAATATATTTTGATTAAATAAATTGAATTAAAGGAGCAAAAATGGAAGATTCAATATTTAATTTATGCATCAAGATTCGAGAGATGAGATGTGTGTTTAGGTCATAGCGTAGATAAAAAGGGTTAAGCATAAGCAGTTTGAGAAAAAGTTGCAAGATCTTCCTAAGTTAGGGTAAAACCTATTTAGAAATTTTATAAAATGGAATAAAGCATTCTTAAATTGTCTAGATTCAAAAAGAGTTTTAGTTGATTAACCTATAAATAAAGGTTATATGTCTCAAGAGAGAATATGATCTAAGTTAAAAACTCTTACTAGTCCAAGAAATAAGAGTAATTCATTGAGCCAGATTGAAATTGAAGATAGTGAAGTCTTAGGAGATTTCTCACCTAAATCTAGTTAATCCATTGATTGATATATTCTTGATCATTACTCTATTTAGTATTTATATTTGTTATTTATTTTATTTTCTCATTCAGTCATATATAATCATTGGCCTATTTTGTTAAGTTTATGAATAATGTGTAGTTAATTAATAATCCTTATACTTGCTAGTGATAGTTACAGCTATACTGTGCACTTGCAAAAATAGACAAACAATTTTTAGTGCCATTATTGGGAATTGACATTATTATTTGCATATTTGAAAAATAACTAGACTTGCATTTTTTATTTTATTTTAGTTTTATTTTTTATTAACTGAATTTATATTTATTCTGTCTCTTTTTTACGAATTACTTCTTGTATGCACAATTCCGCTGAACCTAAGAATCTTATTGAGCTAGATCCTAAGATTAAAAGAACATTGTACATAAGAAGAAGACTTTAGAGAAGAATAGAAGCTGAGGAAGTAAAGATGGCTGCAAAAAATATGAGGACACTAAAGGATTATGTGACATTAAATTCCCAGGGCATCAACTTAGGCATTACGAGGCCCAATGTTAAAGTATCCAACTTCAAGCTAAAGCCCTCAATGTTATTTATGGTGTGAGGCCCAACGTTAAAGTATCCAACTTCAAGCTAAAGCCCTCAATGTTGTTTATGGTGCTGCTAAACCAGTTTAGAGATTCACCATTTGAAGACCTCAACCTGCATTTATTGATGTTTCTAGAGTATTGTGACACATCAAAGTTAAATGGTGTATCTTTTGATGCCATCAAGCTTTGATTATTCCCCTTCTCTTTGAGGGATAAAACTAGAATATGATTATAAGCCCTAACAATAAGTTCAATTACCATATGAGATAAGCTCTCTTATGCATTTTTGAATAAGTATTTTCCTCCAAGTAAGATTGTAGAGATAAGAAATCAGGTCACCTTCTTTACCAAGAAGGAAAGTGAGTCATTATATGAGGTGTGAGATGAGATAGAAAGAATTCTTGAGGTCCTACACACATCATGGATTAGAGAAGTAATTGATAGTGCAGACCTCTACGATGGACTAGCCTATAACACCAACATATTTGTAGATGCTATTACTGGTGGAGCCTTGATAAATAGGTCAATAGATGAAGCGAACCACTATGAGTGGTTAAGTGAGATAGCCACTCCTAAGAAGATTCTAGGTAAGTATAATCTAGATTCCCTAAATTTTCTAGTTGCTAAGATAAGCGCTTTGCCTAAAAAATTTGATCATATAAATGTTATTTTTGTCAGTGCTACTAATATAGTTTGAGACATCTATGGATCACTAAACAGTTAATTGTAGATAGTCAAATGGAGAACTAAGTTTTTTATGACCCATTTATGGAATAAGTTAACTTTATTAATAACTCTAATTAGAAGAAGGAAGCATTCTCAAACACTTACAACCCTAGTTGGAGGAACCATCCTAATTTCTTTTATGGAAACAGGTTTAGGTCTGCACATCAGAATAAATATTTACTTAGTTTCTAATATAGACTGTTCAACCCTCTCCCTAAAAATCAAACTTAGAGTCCCTTTTAAAGAACTTCCTCACCACTTAATCTAGATAAAATGAAGAACTCAATGAGGAGAATAGGAAGCTTAATTTTAAAGTGGATTTTGTTGTTATCCACAACAAGATGTTTGAAGCTCAAATTGCTCAATATGTTAGTAACACTGTTAGACCATCTGGTCAATTTTGCCTGGTAAATTTGAGAATCTTATGGAGAATTGTAATGTTGTGTTATTGAGGGGTCATGAGCTAACTAAGAAACTTATATTGGAGAAGATTGACACTAATGGAGATAAGGAAAGGAAAACACTTGCCAGAGTGGAGAAGAGGCTATAAAAGGAGAAAGAAGTGGGAGAAGAACCCAAATACATTCCCTATTTACTCTATAAACTGCCTATAACATTCCCTCATTGATTGATTAAGGCGAAGTTAGATAAGAAATTTGAGAATTTTTTGGATATTCTTCAAAAAATTTTATATTAATATTCCTTTAACTGGTGACTTAAAGTAAATGTCTTCTTATGCTAGGTTTTTAAAGGAGATTTTATCTAATATTAGAAAGCTCGAAGAGTATAAAGTTGCAACCTTAATTAAGGAGTTGCATACGAAGACATTTACTTTAAGTCATCAGTATTAAATTGATTTAATTTAGATTAAATTGGTTTAAATTTCTAATTAATTTAGAAAAGTGTTTTCTATTTGTTTGAAAATTATTTTCAAATGGTTAATTTTATTAAGAATATTTTGGAATAATTTAAAGTTTCAAAGAGTTGGATCATTAAATTCAATTAGTTATCAAATTAATAATTAGAATCAAGGAAAAGGTTTAAAATGGATATCTTTTATAGTTTGATTGTGTTAGATAAATTAGTATAATGAGATTACATTAATTAATATGAGTTCTTAATATTAATATTGAATTGAATTATTTTCTTAATTAGATTAAAATTAATAATTAAATTAATTCCTAATTATAATTTAGAATTGTTGTTTCTAAAATAAAATTTAATTATGTTTCAATTAGATTGAAATTAATTAATTCAACTCCTTAAAATTAAAAAAGTATTTTCTTAAGTAATTAAGAAACATGTTTTTAATTATAGTTGTTTATTTCAATTTGATTGAATAAATTAAATTTATTATTTTTTAGAGAGTTATTATTCTATTTATTTAGAAATAGTTTTCTATTTATGAATAAAAGTTTCTTGATTTATTAAAAAAAGTATTTTCTTGATTAAATTTGAAAAGGTGTTTTCATTCATTAATTAAAAAAGAGCTTTCGTTAATATTTTTGAAATTTTTTTAAATTTATTAAAGAGAGATTTTTAATTAATTAAGAAATCAAACTATAAATAAATAATATAAAGAATTTTCTTAATTTAAAATTTTTATTTATTTTTTAAAATAATTTTCTTTAACATTGGGAAATATTTTTCTAATTAAAGAAAATTAATTTCTAATTAGATTAGAATATCTTGTTAAATTTTTAAATTTCTTTTCTTAATTATAGTAAGAAGCAAAATTTTTTGAAATTTATTTTCAATCAAATTTTGGTTAAAGGAGTCAAGATAATTGGAAATAGTTTCCAAATTAATTTGAAAATTGTTTTCACATCAAATTAAATTTTTATTTATAATATAAATTTAATTTATTTAGAAACCAATCAGGTTAATCTAATTTAATTATCTAAGGAGTTGGAAATGTTACTTTAGATTTTAAAGATCAATAACTAGATTCAAACAAAGCTTGATATTTTATGCATATAATTTAATTATATATGCATAAGTTGTATACTTTATTTATATATTTGATATATATATTGAACTCATGTACAACTGCATGTATTATATGTATGATATTCGTACATGTAATTTTGTGTATGATGAAATGAATAAAATTATATCCCCTGTTAAATATTAAGTATATGTTTTGAACATGATTATTGTCTTCCATTGTTATAAGAATAAATCAAGTAAAAGTGCTTGATTTAAGTTTATACTAATAGTTTGCATATGTTGAATATAAGGGGAACTTATTCTTAATGTAAGTGGAAAGAATACAAAGTTGGATAATCGAGACTATACTTTTATGCCATGTTGGTTAAATCAACATGATAAGAATCATAAAGTTATATACGAGAATATATGTATCCTTTTGATTATGAATCATATGAAACTTGTGAAACTTGTTAAGTTGAATAATAACCAAATTAGCCTTTAGTGAAAGGATGACAATGGTATTAAATTGTTAAATCTTATATATATATGATGTCTTAGATGTAATAATAATTCATAAAAGGATAATACTTATATTTCATTAGATTCACGAATGATTTTATATGATATAGTCAAATATATTAAATGAAATAATGATTTAAAGTTTGGAAAAGCTCAAAGTGTTTAAATCTAAGTAGAAGTTAGGCATTGAGAATATTGAAACACTTTTATGAGATCGATGTGATGAGGTTTAAATTTTTTAGTTATCTATAAGGACTAAGATTCTCTAGTAAAAACCTCCACAACTAAATACCATAGTAATACAGATTTATGTAAGGAGGAAAATGCAATATGAGATATTGTATTATGCAATATTTATTTCTTTTATAGTTATGCCTAGTACTATAACTTACCTTTGAAAGTTCTAATTAAATCAATTAATCAGATTTCATATTTGATATGAAATGGTAAGACTTTGAAAAAGTCAAAGTTAATGATTTTGGGATGTGAAACTTAGTTGAAACATATATTATTTATTAAGTTTAAAACTAAATTAAATAATAAAAAGTTATATCCAAAAGTTTGGATATAATCATATAGCCTTATAAAACACATTGTTTGTTTCAATGAGCACTTATATGAGAATGGTTCCTAAGATAAGTAGTGAGAGTAAGATAAAATTTTAAAGGTTCAAATATCATGATAATACATCTAGTTGAAACTAGTGCTTGTGTTGATACATTCAATGTATAATTGAAAGGCTACGATTTATTGAAAGATTCAATTTCATATTAAATTCAAAGAGTTTGTTTTGGAGATAATTGTAAGTTTATCATGTTTACAAGAAGGTTAGTATGATAGGTCCCTATCTTGAAATGACTAGGCGGCCTGCCTGACACCCCACAGTGATATCTGATCTAACTGGAAAGTTCCCGTAAAGCTAAGCCTATTGCCTTCTTTAATCGAAAAGCCTTAACTTAACATTAAAAAGATATAAGCAGTGGAGTTTTTTTTTTTGGTTAAAAATTTCAACAACACAACGACTATATTTTGACCTACCTAAAATTTTTAAAAGGCTTGCAAAAGTGGAAAACACTTCTATAATCGTCTCAAAATCCCTACTACAAAATTTGGACTAAAAGTCCATTCACAAGCAATCTCAACGATCACTTCAATAATCTTAAACAAAAACTAAAACATATTTATACATTTAACTTTAAAGCCTTTATGTACATGCATTCTTTACACAAATATAGTCCAAAACATATTCATGATGCAAATGTTCACAAAAACATTTACAAGGCAAAATGCCTACACAGCAGCACGTGACGAAGTTGACTAGTTGTAAGGTGGAGTCCTTGCTACTAAAGCCCCTGAGCGTGCACCTGGGAGGTTTCATTTTGAAAACAAAAAATAGAGTATGAGCTAAACGAGCTCAGTGAGTGTTAATAATCTTATGCATATCATAATTAACAATTGCATTTCATTTCTTAAGATACAATATTAAAAAAGGAAACATGTAAGCTTTCTAAGATCAATTTCTCTCATTCTACTTTTAAAGTAGCTAGTGGCGGCAATATTATAGTCATAAACTCTCTTATACGACATAGCCCCTACTAATTCTTTACCATTTGGTACCCTTAAACATAAAGTCACGAAACTAGTTCTGCATCGCTTACCCGCGACTAGCTAACCACTTGTTACGGAGTTGGTTCTACATCGATTACCCACACTAGGTCAACTACTATATATCGGTAGTTAAAGAGCTAGTTCTACATCGCTTACCCACACTAGGTCAACTACTATATACTGAAGTTACGGAACTGGTTCTACATCGCTTACCTGTAACAATTTTTGGCTAATAAGGACACGGAGTTGGTTCTACATCGCTTTCCCATACTATCTTGGCTAATAAAGTCACGGAGCTGGTTCTACATCACTTTCTCGTGACTGGTTAATCGCTAGTTAAGGAGCTGGTTCTACAAAGCTTACCGTAATAGGGTAACCACTATAAACGTACTAGTGTAATAACTCTTATCAAGCTTAACGGTGTACCATAAGCTAAAAGCTTCATTCCCTTTTTATTCAATTAATACCATACTTTATATGTAACTTCAATTCATATGAAGTTCAACTTTTTAACCTCAATTCATATATTGATAATTCATAAGCTTATTCTAGCAATACTCACTTGAAATGTATCATTCATATAAAACTCAACATAATTATTCCTTTCATGATAAAGTATAAACCATTTGAAAATCAATTTAAAGGAACACTCACTATTTTTGCGAAATTATCGTCAAGAAACTCACGCGATAAGTGCCTTTCCGTTAACTACATAAAGCACATTTCGCTTATTTATTTATTTCCAAATTCGGAAATAAGACATTAAAACTATAAATTCAATTTAACTGAATTCAAGGTTAGTATTTAATCGCATAACAAGTACGCTAATCATATTTTCGTTAACTATTGTAAGCTAACCTATTGTTCTCCATTTCCAATTATCACTTCCAAAGTCATTTAAAGCCATACTTTTCCCATTCTAACTTATCAATTTCTTCAAAACACTATCTCTCAATTTAATTCGCCATATCATGATCATGCATGATGAGCCACAATTATGGTCTATGTATAGAATTTATACCTCCAATTGTTCCTCACTTTTCACATAGAAAACGTTCAAAGTAGGCTTTGAGGTCTTCTAGACATTTGTTTCCCTATATCTCTAGTTCCCATATCATTAAAAATCAGACCATTTGAAGTACTAATTCAAGAAATATACACCAAAGATCACAAACTGATCCAAAATAGGGGTAAAATCAGATCACCATTTTCAATCTCAAATTACAATATGATTAAGCCAAAACTAGGTCAGGGTATCTCTAGGAATTTTTAGCACTATGTCTTAGGTTTCATCTAAAATTTAAATCACTCAATTTGGAGGTCTGTAGTTCACATTATAGTCAAAACAAGATGTCTAGTTCTAGTGATCCGAAAACCAAATACAAACATTCACTAACATAATTCTTTCTCT
>JAOQMM010000172.1:9654704-9668551 GCA_027563515.1 Erythroxylum platyclados | reverse complement strand
TATGCAATATTGCCCTCCATAATATAGTCTGAGTGCCAATCTGGTCGCCTTTTTGGACGACTTGATCGACGAGCCCCCACTGCTCCAATACCCCACGTGAAGAATGAGCCTCTAATCCAGTACCATCCGTCGCCGGCTCTTCGTTAGCGTACCGGGCAGCAACCGCTTGTATTTCTTGCGGGTTAAGAGACTGCCGGTTGGCGATGTCCGGCGGATTACCAGGAAAGTTGAACTGAGCATCGCCACCTCGTAAACAATAAAGGGCAGCGTCAAACGCACGCGCCGCTTTTTCGGGCGTGTCATATGATCCTAACCATATTCTCTCACGGCTATTTGGTAGCCTAATCTCTGAAACCCATTTGCCCCATTTCCTCTTTCTAACACCCTTGTACTTAGGTTCAGTTTTGTCGGACGTGGGTTGCTCCGAAAGTGACGACGGTGATGACAACTGTGAGGATTTTCCAGGTTTCATCATATGTAGTCTACTACAATATTAGTGTCTATGCGCTCAAGTGTAGTAATTGATAGCGAGTAAGGTCGGATCCAAGTTTGAGATTGTGGTTAATAAGGTTGTTGTGTGTTTCGAGGGCGAGGTTTGTGTTGTTTGTGATGTTGCGGATACTGCAAATGGCAGTGGCTTTGCATATATACATATGTGTGTGTGTATATATATATATGTGTGTGTGTAGTAGTAGTATTAGTAAGGGAGAATAGTTTAGACTGCTGTGAAGGGTCTAAGCGTGTAGATTAGAGAAATTGGTCTTGGAAATTTAAAAAAGAATTTTGACTTCTTACATTCACACAAGCATTACATACTATATAGTCTACGTCTCTGACCATCATTTCTCCATTGGTTACCGAGGGACGGGTTTCTCGATCAAGTTCACTAGTTTCATGCATGTAAACTTAGGGAAAGCATCCTCAGGTCCAACATGACCTTTTAAGGTTCCGAAAATATTATTTGCAGTTAGGAAGTTTAGGCAGTTGGACATGCCGGAGTGGCTATCGGGCATGATTAGAAATCATGTGGGTTCAAATCCCGTTCACGATATCTGCCAGTACCATCTTTTTTTTTGGGTCACCTTTAAAAAATTATTGAATTGACAAGAGATGGTAGTATTTTTTAGAAATTTCTTATCATTTTTATAAAATTCGAAGGGACAAAGAAACTAAGCGCGTTGATTGGACGACTCCTCATTGAGTTACATGCAGGTGCATATGTAGAATGAGGCATGCGATGACGTTACATTGAAAGCTAAACGTACCTAGAGACTACTTATATCCCCAGTCCCAAAGAAAAGAGAAACATAAATAAGTTTCACGTACGGTCCAAAGTTATGCTGCCTCCGCGGTTTTGGGTTTTGACCACAGACCGGCAGCGTATTGGCTTGTCGTGTAAAAGATGTTCTTTTCTTCCGCTAAAACTATTTGTTATCCACCCGCATACATTAAGATTGTTGTGCCTTTCCTTTTTGTCCCGTTGACATGATTGATGGTCAGAATGTCCTTGCCGATGACAGATTGGTACGGATATCAGCTTCAGCTGTTGCTTATTTGCTGCAGATCCAGACGTTTAGAATTAGACGTTAACGATTCTGTTTGACAATCAGCTAATTGTGTTTAACCCAATCAATTGATTATCAAACATTTTTTTAGTTGTTTGACATGGTCAAACAGCTAAAATCTTTGAATCAGCCAAAAAATGGCTTATCAGCCATTTGCCAAACACCCTCAAGATTTGTAATATTATTAGCTGTCAACTAATTTGACACGGGAACAAAATTTGTTGACGACTACACCAACAAGAACACTGTTGTCCAAGAAGCAAGAAAGCTCCAAATAAGACTAACAACTCCTGGTTACTAATAGGATCCTTCCTAATATTTTATAAGCTTGAGATAAAGTAAGAAAAGGGCTCTATTAAATCGATAATATGCAAATATACATTATTTAAAGAAAAAATAATCATTTCTCTTATAGACTTTTTTCAATTAAAATATTTCTTATTTTATTGTCAAAATTCTTATAATTTCTAGGATTATAAATATTCAACTGAAAGATTGATTGCTCATCTATCTTTAAATTTTCTATATTGGATGCATTTGATGCATATTTGTACTTACTCAAATTGCTAACATTCTTATGAATATGAGTCTCTTCACTTAAATTTTCATTAGGTTATTCAAAACAATCTTCACATAATTTCTCACAATTCTCATTAGAAGAGTCACTCTTTTGACAAATTTATCGATAACTCCTTTTAACGATATTAACTATTCTACTCATTTTCTTTCTTTTTTTTCTTTTTTCACTAATAGACAAATGCTTTTTAGGCAACATCATAGAAAATAATTATAACAAAATTGAGCTAGAAAAAGAACAAAAGTATATGTATGGAACTAGAAGAAGCAGGAAGGCGCAATAGAATAACAATAACTTGATCAATTATCAAAAAGATATATAAATGGTATTATATTTCTGTGACAAAAAGAGAGAGCCAAATTTAATATCCTATATTAAAAATAAAAAAAATAAAGGGTAAACTTTTATGATAAAAGCTATCACACTCATAATTCATTTTTATTTTTTACGTAATTCTAAAATATTGAAAACTAACAGTGATTTACTTTTCATCAAAGAGAATATAGATTAATAACAATATCCATATTATAGAAATATTGGAATCAAATTTTATAAAAAAATTATAAAATTAAATTTATACATACCAAATCAAGTGAACCCATGAATCTAAAGATGCTAACTATGACTTAAAAGTCTAAAAATCAATACAAAAGAATGGGGAAAGATAAAAAATACTTAGGCCTCTGCTTAAACTGCTCTATTTATTCCATATGGAATGAAAGAAACCGAAGAATTTTTAGGAATATTAAAACTAAGAAGCATACAATTGCACATAGAACCTATTGTTGGATTAGAGAAATACTTGTTGCATACTAAGCCACTAAAAACTTGAATTATTCTCTTGGAAGAAGATGGAGCCTAGAGTAATCTAGCCTTTAGATTTCTAGCAGTTTAAGAGATGATAGGCTATTTATCTCATCTTTGTTAATTAAGCCTTGTAATACTACATTTTGCTACCTTTTAAGGAATAGCATGAATTCATTTATCTTTTTAAAAATAAAAGAGACATAAATTGCAATTGAAGAAGGAAATAAGGGATAAAAACTATCAACTATGATATATGCAAAATGAAAGAGAGAAAAATTACCTAAGTAAACTTCAATTTGGATTGAAATTATACCTAGAATTACAATTGGAAAATATCATATATAATCAATATGAAATTTTCAATTTATCTGGATAAATTACAATTGAAATAAGCAATGAAAGAAAGATAAATTATACCCAAAATTTAATCTTAGTTTCAACTCGAAATAGAAAATTTAACCTATATTGAAAAGGCTATTATACAAATAATCAAATTTCAAACTTTTACCCATTCTTCAGATCAAAAGAGCTATTGAGAAAATCTAAAATTCAAAGCAAAAATAAAATGAGACTTGAGAAAATAAATGAGTTGCATTGCTTACCTGGATGGGAATGATGTTGATGTGGACAAAGCCAAGGCGAAATCTTTGAATTTAAGGCCTTCGCTTACTAAATTTCAATTAGAAAAATGTGAATCTTGGCATTCAACAAGAGCAATTTTATTTTGAAGTGCCTGCTTCCAATGTTATTTTACCTCTCAAAAAGAATTTTTCGTATGTATGATGACAGACCAAGCTTCTTCCTTTTTTACCAAATTGAGGTTGATGTTTGCTCCCTAAATAAACTCCTTTAACTCTTTAAGAAAGAACTCTTTTAAAACATATTTTTCACAAGCAAAAAACTCATATATTGTAAAATAACTTAAAATTAGTAAGTCCTTAGTGAGCGTGGGCCCTTCTTGCCCTTGCTCAGGACCGACCCTGGTTCCTAAACAAACCCAAAATAGTTCAACGGGAAGACCCTAGACAAAAGAGGTGAAAACTTAAAAATTGAAGCAAAATCACTCCACAAAACTATCAAAAATGAAAAGAAAGAAGAAACTATAAATGATTTTAGTATCGAACTAGCAAGCTTATACAGAACTGAGAAGCCGACCACCCAAAACAAACTACACACTACAATAAAAGAGGCTTTTGGTGACGAATATTTTCATTGCTAAAAGCTAAATATTCATCGCCAAAACATTTTAGCGATGAACAAAATTAGTCACATGAATTGTTGCAAAATTGTTGTAGCAAAATATTATCGACGATGTTTTCACAAAATCTTCTCAAATCATATTTCGCTCCAAGCTCATATACGTCGCAAAAAGAGATAAGCGAAGATAAGAAAAATCGTTGCCAGAGATGTTTTAGGACCCTTTCTTTTTGTATCTAAAAGTTATTAGCTACGTTACAGAATTTGTAGGTAATAATGTTTTGCGACGTTTAATATTTCGTAGCGAAAAAGTTTTAGTGATGGTTTTTAGAACGTAGGTAAAAGTTATTCGAGACAGTTTCTAGAACGTAGCTAAAAAGTTTTGGTGACGATTTTGGAATCGTAGCCAAATCTTTTTAGCTATGTTTTTATTTAATTTTTAATAATTTTTAAAAATTATTGTCGACGTTTTCAGGAACACAGCTAAAAAGTTTGGTTACCAATTTTGATTTTTATTAAACAATCCCATTAAAAACTTTTCATTTAATTATAATTAATGGTAAGATTTTTAATCCATCTTATTGTTTGTAATATTTAGTTTTTTATTTATAATTAATTAAACAAAAATAAAAATAAAATGATTAAAAATTAGAAGCAATTTTATATAAAAATAAAATTTAATTAAATGTTAATTACAAATGTTAACAAAAAAACTTGTGTACAAACTAAGACTCCCGCTCATTGTCACTACTACTTACATAATTTAGGCTAAATATTTGTTTGACCATCTTTTCAAGCTTGGCCAACTTTCGTTCAGTACAATCTAACTTTTGCTCATTACCTTCTAACTTTTTCTTCATTACATTATAATTGAGTCTTAAGCGATCGGTTCTCCTCTTGAAGCGTCGTTACATATGCTAGTCGTGATGATAATGAACCAATTGGCTTAGGGTCATACCCAAGACCTTTAATATACTATGATCTTGTACCAAAGATGTTGTTGCAAGTCTCATCTATGTTTGGCTCATTTCTGTCAAATAATGATCTTTGCAACAACTCCTACATCTTATTGTAAAATTTAAAAAACAAAATAAATATTTAATTCAAATATTATTAGTTAGTACTACATAAAATAATAAAATTAAAAATTAATCAAATTTTTATACTTACATAATTATTCTACGCTTCTTCAGATGTCCACCCTTCACCTTTCTTGTAGTCACTTCAAAATGTTTCTTTTTGCAAGCAAACATAATGACCCTTCTAGGTACTTTTTTAGGATTAGCATAATATTATAAATGTTTCACAAATGATTATGACTGGTTAAGTAAGAAACTACATGCCTTTATATGGTAATTACTTTAGTAAGGAAATTGCGATTGAAGCATATGCAAGTGGGAATAGGATAGAGAGTTGTTTTAGGTGGTAAGAAACAAAGCTAAACTTGTAGCTCAAGGTTACGATCAACAGGAAGGTATTGATTTTGATGAAACATATGCCCATGTTGCTAGATTGGAATCAATTAGAATCTTACTTGCCTTTGCATGCTATAAAAATTTCAAGTTGTTCCAAATGGATGTTAAAAGTGATTCTTAAATGGTTACATTAACGAAGAAGTATTTGTTAAGCAACCCCTAAGTTTTGAAGATGAAAACCATTTGGATCACGTGATGAAGTTAACCAAAGCTCTGTATGGCTTAAAGCAGGATCCTCGTGCATAATATGAGAGGCTAAGCAACTTTCTGCTTGAAAATAACTTTGAAAGAGGAAAGGTCGATAAAACCTTATTTAAAAAAGAAAGGAAAATGATTTATTCATAATAAAAATATATGTTGATGACATAATATTTGGTGCTACTAATCCATCTCTCTGTGAAGAATTCTCAGCATTGATGCAGGGGAGGTTGAAATGAGCATGATAGGAGAATTATCATTTTTTCTTGGATTGAAAATCAGGTAAATAGAAAAAGGAATCTTCATCAGCCAAGACAAATACACAAAAGAACTAATCAAGAAATATCATTTTGAGAATGCCAAATCGATGGGTACTCCCATGTACACTGGAACCAAACTTGATAAAGATGAAGAAGGCAAAGCTACGAATGAGAAGAAATATAGAGGATAATTGGATCACTGCTATATCTTCCAAGCTCAAGACCATACATTATTCTTAGTGTGTGTCTTTATGCACGCTTTTAATCAAATCCAAAAGAAAGTCATCTTCAAGCAGTCAAAGAATCTTTCGATATCTCCAGAACTATAGATTTTGGACTATGGCATCCAAAAATTGATTCATTTGACATAGTAGGATATTGTGATGCAGGTGACAAAGTCGATCAAAAAAGCACAAGTGATCATTATCAATTTCTTGGAGGATGCTTAGTATCTTAGTTCTGCAAGAAGCAAAATTGCACAACGCTTTCAACAACTGAAGCAGAATATATAGTAGTTGTTAGTTGTTGCGCTCAAATTTTTTAGATGAAGCATCAACTACATGATTTTTCTCTAAACTTTTCTCATATTCCTATATTATGTGATAATACTAGTGCTATAAATCTTTCTAAAAATACTGTGTATCATTCTAGGACTAAGCATATAGAAGTTAAACATCACTTTCTTAGAGATCATGTGTTAGAAGAAACCATTGATTTTTTGCATGTTAATACTGAGAATCAAATAGCTGACATTTTCACCAAGACACTCTCTGAAGATAGATTTTGCCTGTTAAGAAAAGAGCTTGGTCTGTGCAAACTCTCTAATGTTATTTCTGCATAAATTGTCTCTACTACTTGACATTGCATTTCAGAAGTCCCTTTTATTATGCTTCCCTCAAAAACCCTTCTTTAGTTTAGTAGGCTCCTTAGAGTTTAGAAGGCCACTTTTGCTTTTGAAGACTCCTCTTCTTTTTAAGCTTCTCTCGTACTGATATTCTAAGCAACACGTGTCCTAAAAGGAAATGATTCGAGGCATCGTTTCAGCATCTAAAAACACGTGAGTTGTTCTGACAACTCTACGTATGCGTCTGTCAGAAGATATGCAACCGATTAAGCTTCCTATTCTGGCCAGTACAAGATTAATGCTAAAGAATCACTCAAGTTTACCTAAGCAAACTTCTCTTATTTTCTCATCTGTGTCATTCTCTTCTGCACTGCTTATTCTTTATAACTCTTTGCATTCTTATTGCCTCTTGTTCTTTCTCTCAAACTTCACCAAGCTCTTCCACACTGGCATGAACCAGATGACAAAAGAAAACCCCTACTCATATTATTGAACCTATTACCTCTAAACCCCAAGCGTCAGAGGAACACTGGGTTATAAACGATGATTTCGATGAAGAACCTTCTTGGTTGATCAGACAAACCAGAGGAAGTCTTGCAAAGCAAGCTGAGAAGAGCACTGGATAAAAAGAAACCGAGGATTTTGAAAGGATAGAGTAAGAAGAAGTCAGAAAAAGAAAAAGAGAAGAAATAAAGAAAGGAAAAACACCTGTGATTGAAGAAACCATTAAGAACCCCATCAACATAAGTGAGTTGTTTCATGAAAAGATGACTCCTAAGGAAAACAAAACAAAGAAGATCAAGATAGCTGCTAAAAAGACAATAGAACCACCAAAGATGTTTGATTCAGTGGAAGCCGAAGTTCGATATAAAATGCAATACAAGAAAAGAAAGGTGGTTGTTGGACGGGTTTTTCCTCCCATGATGTTTGATAATATAGGTATACCCATTTCTCCTTTCTTTGTGGCTATCGGTTGGGAAATTTTTCAAGAGTTAAATGAGATAGTATGCGACGAGCTAGTTAGGTTATTTTATACTCATATGAAAAGGGAAGAAATCAATGGAAAACTAGCCATTGCCTCAAGGGTGAATGAATGTGAAATCTTAATTTCTAAGGAGATCTTAGGAGAAATACTGAAAGTAGCTCCTGAAGGAAGAACTAGTTTTCCCTGTCATAAGTGGGATGTTGATCTGGAGTTAGCAAAAGCTGTCAAAACTATTTGTCTGCATACTGAAAGCAATCAAGATGGGAGACCCTAGAGCAGGCAATTAGATTTGATACCACAGTGTCTTGCATCACTCTTAACTACTTCAATTTTTCCAATGAGTAGCTCTGTTGAAAGGTGCAGTCTTCTGGACACCTATGTGATATATAATATGCTAAAAGGAAACAAAATGAATATGCCAGCAATGATTTTAAGGTTTATGGTGGATAAGGGGAATTATAAGAATTCCATGGGTGCTTGCTTTATGGGGATGTTGCTTAACAAGATCTTCAACCATTTTGGAGTTCCTTTTGGAAATATGAATTGGTATGCACTGATCAGGTTTCACCCTTTAATTCCCTATCAATTCGGATACAAGTTGCAAAACAATGTCTGGGTAGACAAAAGATTCGAAAGGCTGGCAGAAAATTTAGATTTTGCTTCAGAACAACAAACTCCTATCCCCTATCAGAATGAAAAGAATGAAAAACTCCAATCTTAGTTGCAGAAAATTCAAACCAATGAAGAACATATGCAGGAACAAATCGATAGCATGTAAAATCAGCTTCTTGACATGTAGAGCTTGCTCTGAAAAATTTCTGAATCTCTTCATTAATCCTGTTACTATCCCATTCCTGCCTAACTTATTTGAAACTATGATAATTCTATTTTCTTCTCCTTATAATCTTTTATTGTTTTTGATAATGACAAAGGGGGAGAGTATATTGATATATTTGTTATTTTTTACTTTTTTTTTGCATATATTGATATTATATATTTTTTGCATATGATTTCTCAATACTAATACTGCTCTGATATGCTGTTGAACTTGTGCAAATCTGTGATACATAAACAATAGTTTCCTTTCTTAAGAGGCTGGCTCCTTCTAATTATGTCTGAACATATAAGAATCTTAGGTATTTTTTTAAATCATTTTTTATCTTTTTGAATTTTGAAAAATATATCTATTACTTCTTGTCATCATCAAAAGGGGAGAGATTGTTAGCTCAAGACTTATTATTTAACGATTTTGATGATAACTTATTTTATTTCAAAATTCAAATTAGATTTATTTCCTTATATTATTAACGATCAAATTCTCAAAAGGAAATAAAATCATAGGATAAATGCTTAATTCAAATTAGATTTATTTCCTTGTATAAATAACATTATAATTTTTAAAAGGAAATAAAATTATAAGAAATACAATTTCTTTCTTGCAGGAACCTTCCTTATGAGCTTACCTTATTTATCTGAAAGGATCTTACCATTTATGAAGTTGACAATGGAAGAAAGTGAAGCAACGACTAGTTGAAGAAATTAAATTATTTAAAGAAGAGCAACAACACTTGCAAAGCAAGAACAACAAGTATACAAACAAAACGCATATACAACGATTGTACATAGCAAAACACACAAAGTTGTAAAATCTTAGAGATACATTCATATTTTTGAGAGACATATCATTCCTACTGTGCCTTAGAAAATGAAATCACTTTATTGAGAGAGACAAATTATTTACATTTACTTTTATTCTTTCTCTGTAAGCTTTTAGAAGCTTGTTATACACTTCAAGTGTGATTGGAAGGCTGGAGAACCTTGAAAAATATGTACTCGTGAGCTTGGAGAAACTCGTCAAATTTAATACTTGGTTTATTATGGTCAAACACTCAAGTTGAATACTTGAGGACTAGACGTAGGTTTGGGTTATAAGTCGAACCAGTGTAAATTGACTGCGTCCTTCTCTCTCTTCTCTTAATTTTTAATTTTCTGTATTACTTGTGTGTGTATTTATTTCAGCAAGAGGCTCATTCTGTTTTAAACTTGGAAGAAAATTTTTAACTGGCACCTTCTGTTTTAACTTGTTCTTAACAACACTTTCATTTAATAGGCTCCTGTCATTTAAAAAAGTCTTTTAATAGGATCCTTTTTTAGCACAAGAAAGATTCTTTCATTTAATAAAATTCTTTCGTGTTTTAAACAACTAACAGGAACCTTTCTTGTAAAACATTCACAAGTTCCATTCAAAGCTTGATAGGACCCTTCTAAGTTATTTACGCTTTTCTTTTAAGAAGGAATTTTTACTGTACAAATTTTTTATATACACAATTCACCTCCCTTTTATGTGTGTTTGCTATATATCAAATGGCTTGAAGAGTTCAGTTGTGAGAATTACATATGCTTGAAGTTGAAGGCTTGATAGCAAGGGTTATTCAAATGATATAGTATTGGAGATTTTTTAATTCAAAATCTAAGAATATTATGTGCCATAATCTGAGTCAACAAAAATGGTTAAGAGTTTCTTCTTCATTGAAATTCCTATTCAATGTAACAAGACAAGAATGACCTGAAGTTGTGTCCTTCCTAACTGTTCTACAATATTATAAGAATATACTAAAAAGTTGAGTTAAGTAAGTAATGGCAGACAATGGCACTTCATAATATAAAGAAAAGAACCTTTGTGATGCATTTAGTCACATGGAGTATTAAGACTCTTAATTAATTAAAGAAGTTGGTATATATAATATAAGAGACAGAGCCTGCTGAAACAATTCTTAATGAAATATGTACAAGCCTCTCCTACGCGACGTCAGCCTACCTTCATTTACATTGTGGATGAGGATTAATATCCTTGGAAGTTTCCTTTTTACTTGTTTCCTTTTAAGAGTGTTAAATTATTTCGCTTAGAGGAATATATTGTTAGAGTAGAATGTAGCAAGAACATAAATCCTCGTGCAAAACTTGTCCATTGTGATCTAATTAATTAAAATTTTTTATTTCAATTTCAAGCTCAAACATAATTAATGAATATGTATTTTTGAATATTTTATATCGTTTTAAAAGAGACCAACCTTAAAACCTACAATGAATAGAATAGGCCATTCTTTTGGAAAAACAAAGACAGATGTTTTAATTATACGAAGATAGTAGATTTTTGTGGTAAAATAAGTTGATTGATCAGGATCAGTGCATCATGTGGTTCCCTTCGCAAAATGTTTTGCTATTGCCAATCAACTGTATACCTTGACACTACTTATTATATTTTCTTTTAGGTTATCTTTTGACGTTTATCATGGGTGACAATTCAAGAATATAATAGGGTAGTTGCAAGGTCAATATCCCTTTTATCGAGTTAATTCGAAGATTAAGAGCAATATAATGAGAAATATATTGCATATAAAAGAACCATCCATAATCACTGTAATAAGTCATAATTAACAGCTTTATATAAAATTATTTTAGTTATAGTTTGGCTAAATATTGTTCATCTGCAAATAATCTTGCACCAATTTTTTTTTGCCGTTATATAAAACTATGTTGCAAGTTCTTTATACTAATTAGTATTTAGAATGAACTTTTTTTTTTTTGGGCATGAAATTGAGGATTCCTTGCAAAATTCTTTATAGTTACATCGTAGACATTTAATTTAACAACTAAATGCGTTATGAAACATTGTTGAACTTACACGTATAATCATTTGTAAGCAAAGGCCATTTACTTCTAAGAATATGTCGGCCTCAAAAAACATACGTTAAAATTTGCAGATTGCAGACTTTGAAAAACTCAGAGACCTGGCACCTAATATTCACCAATGTCCCTGACAATGAGCTTGCCTGCTTTAATCTGCTTAAGCTGACTGACCCACCACTGTTTTGATCTTTGCACTGTCTTGAGATGTGGTGACATTGATAATAATAGCCATTTTAGAAATTCCAAAGAAATGATGACTGAGAATAGCCCTCATGGACCTCATTGATATGATCCCCTTCCCTGTTATTTTCATCCACAACTTGTGAGGAGGATCCTGCTTCTCCATCTGTCGGTTGATAATTATAGTCACCACTCATGCTGTCAAGCCATGGATAAAGTCCAAACTCCGAGACACTATTGTTGGAGTCCAACATGTCCAAAAACGACCAATCTAAGGCCGTGTCACCATCCACCTGGAGGGCCCCATCGGATGATGAGGTCGATGTTGTGCACTGCTCCAATACCGCACGTGAAGAATGAGCCTCAAAACCAGTACCATCCGTCGCCGGATCTTCGTTAGCGTACCTGGCAGCAACCGCTTGTATTTCTTGGGGGTTAAGAGACTGCCCATCGGCGATGTCCGGCGGATTACCAGGAAAGTTGAACTTAGCATCGCCACCTCGTAAACAATAAAGGGCCGCGTCAAACGCACGCGCCGCTTTCTCGGGCGTGTCATATGATCCTAACCATATTCTCTCACGGCTATTTGGTAGCCTAATCTCTGACACCCATTTGCCCCATTTCCTCTTTCTAACACCCTTGTATTTAGGTTCAGTTTTGTCGGACGTGGGTTGCTCCGACAGTGACGACGGTGATGACAACGGTGAGGATTTTCCAGGTTTCACCATATGTAGTCTACTACAATATTAGTGTCTAAGCGCGCAAGTGTAGTAATTAATAGAGAGTAAGGTCGGAACCAAGTTTGAGCTTGTGGCTAACAAGGCTGTCTGTGTGTTTCGAGGGCGAGGTTTGTGTTGTTTGTGATGCTGCGGATAGTGAAAATGGCGGCTTTGGCTTTGCATATATATACGTAGTAGTGAGGGAGAATAATTTAGACTGTCATGAAGGGTGGAAGCGTGTTGATTAGAGGAGTCAGAGGTGATAGTAAATGCAGCGGACACGTGGCAGAAAAGGAGGAGTTGATAAGAATTAGAAACGCGGTAGGGACAAAACAGGTTTTAAAGCACGTGTCTTATAGTTGAAGCTCGTGTCTGAAACTAAGGATGTGTTTGGTGGACCACAAGTACCTGGATCTTTCCTTCTCTTGTGTTTTTAGTCTTTTGTTACTTTTTAGATTATCATCTTGTTTCTTTTACTCGTTTGTTTTTCTGGTTTAGAAATAATATCTTTACAAACGACCAATGTTTCAAACTTTTTAAAAAGTCTTATACCAGCAATTATACCACCCCTCTAAAAGTCAAAATAATCTTCTTTCTTGGAACCAATCGCTACACTTCATCATTTGCTGGCATATGCAGAACGTACTCCCTGTTTCTTATATTGTCTCGACTGAATATATGGTAAAAGTTTCTGTATGGTGTAATGAAGTTGTAGCTCAGTGATATTATGCACCCTAGCCCACTAGCACAATCACTATGGTAAAAATGCCACATCTTTTTTCTTATACATGGGCATAGACGATTGAGTCTGAGAGTTACAAAAATAAAAATGAAACCCTTGAACAGTGCATCAACTTCGTGGTTTCATGGAGGTGGACCATCCCGTCAATCTCAACGATGACAACAGGTGGCGCTAACAGTTGAATGAAAGTCTCACTCCCTCTTCCTATCAACGACCTTGGAGGTCCAGTGAAAGAGCTTGTGGGCCCATGAATAGTCTCACTCCCTCTTCTCTTTTTCTCCCGTAGGCTTTATTTAATTGGAGGGTTAGTAATGGAATGAAATGGAACGTAACACACTTCCACCATCGTTTGTTTGGAAATTTTATAATGGAATGGAATGGGATGGGATAAAAATGGAGGGTTTCATGTTACGTTCCATTCCATCCTAAACAGTGAAAATAGGAAATCTCTTGGAAGGTTTAGGATGGAACGTAAACTAATAAATACATACTACCTACTATACCCTCCATAATTTTTTATAATATTAATTATTACCTTTACCTACCCTAATAACACCAAACACAAATATATTTATATATAAATAAATTATTTTTAAATATAAATCAAA
>JAOQMM010000172.1:9630567-9644170 GCA_027563515.1 Erythroxylum platyclados | reverse complement strand
TTCATAACATATAAAACTCCATCAAATCTTAAGTATAAAATTAGGACCATCAAACTAAAACTATGAAAATAACTAAAGTACCTCCTTAGTAGTTGCTGGAGACTTACCATTTCCTTTACTCGCGTCCAGGGAGTCGCAGATGGATGGAAATTCTAGTTCCAGGAAGATGCTTGCAGCTTTTAGAGGGCTCCCTATGTTGAAAATACTCACATGTGAGCCTCCTATATCGAAAAAAGAGGGGAAAGAAGACTAACATGTTAGCCTAATGAGCTACTCCACCTATTGTTAATTGGTTTTAGGATGAAACTTCACTTGAGCTTGTGTGTGGTATAACTTTCTTCCTCTTGTGGACTTGTAAGCCTATTGCAAATTTAACATGATATCAGAGCCAATGAAGATCTTGACTTACTATTTACCCCAGAAGGGGACCCATCATTTAAGCAACTAGAGAAGAATTTGAAGTCTGCATAATGTAAGTGGCCCAACAATATTGTTTGCCCTAGAAGGGAGGCCCATTTGACCTCAATCAGAAGTCCATCTCTGATAAGGATTGTTTACGTAACTCTCCAAATTGCCTAAGTAAAAAGGAACTCACTTGTAAGGGGGAGTGTTGAGAATACCCATATGTGGATGTCTCACATCGAAAAAAGAGGAAAAAAAAGAGTAACATATAAGCCTAGTGGACTACTTCACCTATTTGCAATTGATTTTAGGATGAAACTTCACTTGGAATTATGTATAATTTAACTTTCTCACCCCTTTCCCCCCTGCTCTCACATAACTTTGGAGTCCACTCACATGTTTTTCTCGCACACCAAAAGCTAGATGCCCCTCATGCTCTCCCGCCAGTGTTTCACTCAATCTCATTTTAACAACGTAATCCTTGAACTTCATTGGTAGCATGCCTTTTGTTAAATGATTAGCTATCATCAATTCAGTACTAATATGTATAATGACCATTTTCTTTTCCCTAACACGTTCCCTTATAGATAAATACTTAATGTCAATGTGTTTACTCTGACCATCACTCTTGTTGTTTTTAGCCAAAAAATAATAGCTAAATTGTCACGTACATTCTCAATCCCTTATAAATGGAATCCACAAGTCTAAGCCCATATATGAAACTCTTTAGCCATATACCATGTGATGTAGCCTCAAAATAAGAAACAAACTCAGCCTTTATAGTGGAAGCAGCATTTAAAGATTGCTTGGCACTCCTCCAAAATATGGCTCCATAGATAAACATGAAGATATAATATGATGTTAATTTTTGTGAATCAACACACTTAGCAAAATTTGAATCCAAGTATCCTGTTAGCTCCATATTATCAAGTTTGTTTGTATATAAGCATGTAATCTTTGGTCCCTTAAAGGTACCTCGACATTTTCTTTACAACTCTCCAGTGATCTAATCTTGGGTCACTCACTCTAATATCTACCCATTCCAACAGCAAATGCAATGTCAAGTCTTGTACAAACTTGAGTATACATTAGGCTTCTGACTGTAGAAACATATGTAATGTTTTGATGAAAATAATGGATCCTCTCTGATATATTTAGTATAATGAATAACAATTATATAGACTTTACAAGGACTATTTAGGAAGGAAATTAACAGCTTTACATAATTCTAGGCTAGAAATTTTAAATAAAGATAAATCAGGCAACTTGAATATTTTTTGTTGACTAATTGATTTTTGCAATCACTCCAATCAATCTCTTGCAACATCAAAGAAGCTCATAGAGTGCTTTAGTCATGCCTCTAAACTTAGCCTCTGCACTAGATAGTGTAACCCCCTTCTATTTTTCACTCCTCCAAGTGACCAAATTGCCCCTTACAAATGTGAAATACCCTGATGTAGATTTTTTGTTGGTAATATTCCCTGCCCAGTCTGCATCTATATAGCCATCAATATGCAAATGATGGTTTTTCTTAAACAAGAGTCCTTTACCTGGAGAAGAATTTAGGAAACATAGAATTTGAACCACAACCCTCATATGATCTTCACTAGGGCAATGCATGAATTGACTTACCAAGCCCAATGTATAAGCAATGTCGAGTTGTATGTGAGATAAGTAAACTAATTTTACCACAAGACGTTGATACCTCTCTTTGTTTGTAGGTGTTTGATTCAAAAATTCTCTTAAACCATGATTTTGAACTATTGGAGTATCAACAGGTCTATAATTAAGCATTTCTATTTCGGATAATAAATCAAGTACATATTTCCTTTGTGACAAGAATATTCTTTTTTTTTTAAACGAGCTACTTCAATATCTAAAACTTCAACACTCTAAGATTTCTCATTTCGAATTCAGTTGCTAAGTACTTTTGTAGGCTAAAGATCTCCTCCTTGTCATTTCCTGTAATTATCATATCATCGACATAGATAATTAGAACTGTTACCTTCCTATTTTGGTGTTTCAAGAAGAGAGTATGATTTGAATTTCTTTGTATGATCTGAATTGCTTTGTTTGAAACCATATTTTCTTGTTGTAAGGCTGAAACGACCAAACCATACTCTAGGTGACTGTTTCAATTCGCATAATGCGCTCTGCAGCTTAAAAACTACCTCCACCCATGAAAAAGTAGTAAAACTAGTTGGAATGTCCATGTATACCTCTTCCTTAAGGTCCTTATGGAAAGAAACATTTTTAACATCGAATTGACGTAGTGGCCAGTCTAGGTTCGTAGTAAGAGAGAGCAATACTCTTACAGTATTTAATTTTGACATAGGTGAAAAAGTTACTAGATAGTCTATTCCATAATTTTGAGTGTATCCTTTCGCAACAAGTCTCGCTTTGTATTTTACAACTAACCCATCTGCCTTATCCTTAATAGAGAACACTTATTTGCATCCTACAGTCTTCTTTCCCTTTGGTAATGGTACAAGCATCCAAGTACCCATTCTTCTCCAATGCTTTCATCTCTTTATCTATTGTTTGGGCCCATTTGGCATTGTTTATAGCTTCACTCATTATTTTAGGAACATGATCCGGAGACATTTTATATACAAACGCTTTAGGAGGTTATGGTAATCTCTGAGTTAAGATATGGTTAGCAATCGGATGCTTTGACTTCTTCTCTTCGTGATCAGGTGAGTAATGGTTCCCTTGATTATATTTGAAAGGTAATTTATATCTAGCAGAATCATCTAAGGAATTATTTTAAGAAGAGTTTAGAGATTGTACTTCAGGAACATTCTCATGAGATTAATTGGTCTATGGTACTGATTTACAAGGTAAGGCCTGTTCACTTTCGATCTTTGTTTCCTCTTTTCCTTGATCTGCTAATATTTATTCTTCACTTTCTATTGCAACATTCCCAATTTCTTCTTCACTATTGGTTGTCATTTATTGAACCTCAACTAAATTTTCCGTAGCTGAAATTTTCATATCCCAATTAAAAGCTAATATTTCTTCTCCAAATCCCAAACAGTTTTTCCAATTATACTCTTCACTTATCATCTCCCCCTGAAGAGAGGATTGGGAAGGTTGTGCAGAGAAAACTTCTCAAATTCTAGAAAAGTGACATCCATGGTTGTATAAAGTCATCTAGAAGTAGGATCATAACACCTATACCCCTTCTTGTGTGCCACATAACCCAGAAAAATGCAATGAATAAAATAATAGTTGAGTTTTGTCCTTTGATTTTTGTGAAGGTGAACATACGCAACACGAACAAACTTTCTTGGTAGAAGCATCAGAGCAGAAGGCAATGTCACGTGATGAGCAAGAACCTGAAAGGGGGTTTTAAAGTTCAAGACTCGCAATGGCATTCGATTCAGCAAGTACATAATTGTAACTACTGCATCTGTCCAATATTGTTTGGGGATATGGGTAGCAATCAAGAGTGCTTTAGTTATTTCTAGGATATGTTTGTTCCTTCACTCCACAATGCATTATGTTGTGGTGTCTATGGACAAATTGTCTCATGATGCAAACCATGTGTCCGAAAGTATTTTTGCATTTGTGTATTGTTATATTCCCCACCATTATCAAATTGAAGAATTTGAAGTTTAGCAGAGAATTATGTTCTAATCATACTATGAAATGATTAGAAAATTCCATATACCTCATGCTTATTCTTTATCAAATAGAGTGATGTCATTTGTGTACAATCGTATACAAAAGTAACAAACCATTTAACACCAGAAGTAGTACAATAGGGACAAGGCCCCAAACATCAGAATGCTCTTTGAATGAGATTTAAATTCCAGTGACAGTTTCATTAGATATCTTACAACTAGAATCCCTCTTTTTTTTCCGATCCAATTCCTCCACCACCGTGAACCCCAGTTAGATTCAGACATATGATCAAAAATGGAATTTCACTTTTATTTAGACTTATTGGATAAGGCACACGATGACTCTTAGCCTTAATACAAGGTTCATACTTTAAATTTGACTTATTCAAATTTGAAAATAAACTTGGAAATAAATGTCTTAAATAACAAAATGAGGGATGCCCCAATCGATTATGCCATAACAGGATCTGACTTTCTTTAACCCTAGTGTGATGCCATAACTGAAATCATCCATGTAATACAGCCCCTCCCTTAAATTCAATTCCTCAGTTGCTTGGGCTATAGATAACAGTTTATTAGAGAGCGATGGAACTAATAATGTATTTGATAATGAAAAACAAGGCAAAAGGGAAACTTTTCCAGCCCCTATCATTGGATATGTTATGCCAGGAGCATTGACAATGCTTGTACGTTTTGGTTGCATTTCCTTGAAAAAATCATAAGGGTCAAACGTCATATGGCCTGTTGCCCTTGAATTGATGATCCAATCATCATGATTCTCTTTTGAGTAAGCGAGTGAACACCCATTATTACTTGAATCAATTTGAGTAGTTGCTTCGTTTGTAAAGGTAATTAACTCATGTTATGGTATAAGAGATAGATGAGAATCTGTGGTCACATGAGCTACTCATCTAGGATTTTCATGTTCACCTGCATTTAACCTTTTTTCTCCTTAAGTTCATGCCACCAATTTGGATATCCGTGTAACTTGAAACATTTTTCTCTTGTATGTTTCATGTTTCCACAATATGTGTAGTCTCCTCTTTCTCCCACTGGTTTTAGTTTTGCCTGGAGTGAAGATTGTTGTGATTTTAGTCCTCCCTTCGAAAGCATTATATCACCAGATGTGGTCTCTCCATTTGTCATCATCACTGATTGCCTTAGATCTTCTCTTTGGACCTGCACTTAAGCTTGTTCTACAATGGGGAATGTTCGTATTTGAAGAACATCTCCTCAAATCTTGTCAAGTCGATCATCAAGTCCATTTAAGAAAATATAGACTTTTCTTATATAATAAAGTTATATTTTTGTATATCATTATCACATTCCATCAGAATTGGGCAACGAAAGTTAATTTCTCTCTATAGACCTTGGAGGTTGGTGAAGTACGTTTCAATGGATCCTCCTCCTTTTTGTAGTCTTGTTACCTTTCTTTTGAAATCATATACTTGTGACATGTTAGTGCCATTAAAGTATATTATAGCAATATTATCCCATACTACTTTCACTATTGGAAATCTGATAAAATTGATGATTAATCTTATGTCCATAGAGTTAATCAACCATCCCTTCAATACAACATTCTAGGTTCTCCATTTTCTGAAATCAAGATCTGTCACTTGGGGTTGCAGAAGGTCCCCATTTGTATATCCCAGCTTGTCTTTGCCTGAGATATACATCTCGATAACCTGGGACAATAGTGCATAATTGGTGTCATCCAACTTGATGCCATTTATGCTGTAGACTAATGGTTCATTGTTTGATTATGAGTTTGAGTCTAATTTTGCACTTATGACATTTTAGATGTTAGGTCTGTAAGGATAAACTTCTATGCTATGAGTTGTTCTTGTTCCATCATAACCATAGGTTTCTCCTTTGTTTTTCAATTTCTTCTTTCACTTTAATATTTTTCCACAAATTTTATGGGTGGTAGAACTCATGCTCTGATACCATGATGAAAAGAATGGATTCTCTCTGGTATATTAAGTATAATGAACAACAATTATATAGACTTTACAAGGAATTATTTAGGAAGGAAATTAATAGCTTTACACAATTCTAGGCTAGAAATATTGAATAATGATAAATTAGATAACTTGGAATATTTTTTGCTGGCTAATTGATTTTTGCAATCACTCCAATCAATCTCTTACAACAGCTCACGTCAACATTTTTTTTCATTTGTTCCATTTCAAAATCATTTTTTGGGCATTGGTCCAAATTGAACCTATCGCCTTTCATAACGAGGGCTATATTTGGTGATCAATCTTTCATCTAAAATCCCTCTAAAACTTTATTAATATAGGTTTCTTAAGACAAACACAAAATACCATGAAATCTGTCTCAATAGATTTTAATGCCGATTATATAAGATGCATCACTTATATCTTTCATTTCAAAATTTTTAGAGAGAAATTGTTTCACGTCATGTAACAAACCCGTATCATTGGTTGCAATGATTGTGTCATCCACATAAAATACAAAAAAACAAAATTTTCTCCCACTAACCTGCTGTTATATATATACATTGGTCCATGATATTTTCTTCAAAACCAAATGATGAGATAACATCATGGAATTTTAAATACCACTAGCAGGATGTTTATTTCAATCCATATATGGATCTTTTAAGCTTGCAAACCAAATGCTCATTATTACTAGAGGAGAATTCTTCTAATTGTTTCATGTAAACCTCTTCCTCTAGGTCACCATTTAAGAAGTTTGTTTTCACATCCATTCGATGCAATTCCATGTCAAAATAAGCAACCAATTCCAAAATTATATAGAGAGAATCTATTTTAAACACAAGAGAAAATGTATTTATGTAATTGATTCCTTCCTTTTGAGTAATTCTTTAGTAATGGGTCTTGCCTTGTATCTCTCAATGTTGCCTAATGAGTTAAATACCCATTTGTACCCTGTGAGTTTTGTTCCTTTAGGCAACTCGACAGATCCCAAATATCATTATTCTTAGTGGAATTCATTTCTTCCTTCACAGCATTGTACCATAAATTTGATTCTTTGCAACTCATGGCTTGTGAAAGAGGTTATAGGATCATTCTCGACTTATATATTTAGTCATATTCTTGTAGATATACAACATAATCACTAGTAATGATTGATTTCCTTATTCAGGTAAATCTCCTTAATGTTACACCAACATTGTCGTATGAAGTCTGTTATTGAATTGGTTACTGAATGCTTTCAGGTAATTTTCACCAACATTGTCCTATGAAGTCTGTTATTGAATTGGTTACTGAATGCTTTCAGGTAATTTTTAAATAACTGGATTTACTAAATTATCAAAAACTTGTGGAATTTCTTGATTGTTATTTGTATTATTGTAGGCTGTTGAATTTCAACAGTTGATTAGACAACATCTATCTAAACTTAAGGAGTGTTGTGAATGACAATCACCTTAATGTCTGAGATGGAAGGCTGAGTATCCAAATGATCATTCTTAGAAACTATATCTTGAAGTTAATCCCTCTCACTAATCAAGTCATTGTTAAGATATTTGCATTTCTTGATTCAACAATTCTAGTTTGATGTGATAGATAATAAAACCTATATCCTTCAGACCTTTTAACATATCCAATGAAATACCCACTTATGGTCCTTAGATCTAATTCCTTCTCTTATTGATTATAAATTCTCATTTCAAACGGACAAATTCAAACGCGTATATTTCACAAACTTAGTTTCCAACCTTTAAATAAATCAAATGTCATTTTTGGAACAACCTTGGTTGGCACTCAATTTAACATATACACTATTGTCTTAAGAACTTCAGTCCACAATGACTTAGGAAGTTTGGAGCTACTCAGCATGCTTTGTATCATATCTAATAATGTTCCATTTCTTCTTTCTACCACAGCATTCTGGTCTGTAGATCCAGACATAGTGTATTGGACTACTATTCCATTTTCTTGAAGATAGCTCACAGATGAACTAGGTGCTTATCCACCTACTATACATCTACCATAATATTCCCTACCTCTATCAGAACTTATGATCTTAATTTGCTTACCGCATTATTTCTCTAATTCAACTTTGAATATTTTGAATGCATCTATTGCTTCATTCTTATTATGAAGCAAGCAGAGATACATATATCGTGAGTAATTATCTATAAATAAGATAAAGTGTTTCAAACCATATGAGTCTATATATGGACTACAAATATCCATATATATGATCTCTAATATGTCTACACTTCTCACGGAACCTTTCTTTAATTTGTTGGTTTGCTTTTCCTTTTTGTAGTCTATGCAAGTTTCAAAATCAGTAAAATTGAAACTACTAAGTACTCCGTCATTCACCATTCTTTTAATCCTTTCTATAGAGATATTTCCTAATCCTTAATGCCACAACATAGAGGAATTTTCATTCATAACACATCATGTTCTTATATGAACATAAGTTGCATTGTAACAGGTATTCTCTTGTAAATTAAAATAAAAAAGACCATCAAATAATGTACCATTTCCAATGAATTCATAGTTACAATTTAACATTAAAGATTCATCTAAAAAATGAAAGGAATATCCAAAAGGTATAAGTCTTGAAACTGAAATCAATTTCCTAGAGAATTTGGGAATATAAATTGTCTTTTCTAATTTCAAAACCAATACATAAAATTAAATTGAAATCCCTAATAGCCCCCACACATGAATGCATTTTGTTTTTGGATAAGATATATTATTCACTTCTCATTGGCTTCCTTGGGTTTTGCAAATCGTGCAAGTTATTTGTAATATGGATTGTACAATCAGAATCACTCCACCATGTGTCATGACAAATTTTAACTATATTAGATTCAAAGAAAACTAGTGAGATTAGATTACCTTTGTTTTTAAGTCATTCCTTATTTTTGATACAATCCTTCTTCATGTATCTTTTTTTAATAAAAAAAGGAGAACTTGGATTCCCTCTTAATGTCAGCTTAGACAGGTATTTCCCTTTAAGTTGGCTTTAATTTTCTTCTTTCCTTGATCAATCAGATGTGTAATTTGTGAACTCTTCTCCCCATTCCATCAACAATCTCCCTTCCTCTTGAACACACATCGTTATTAATTTATTTATTGAACACTTATCCTTATATGTATTATAAGAGATTTTAAAGGGTCCGTATGGTGGTGGAAGGATGTTTAAAATGTAATGCACGAGGAAAGAATCAGACATCTTAACCTTGAGTTTCTTTAACCAAGCTGCAATGTCCTATATCTTCACGATGTATGTAAGCACACCTTAGACATTAGTAAGCCTTGTAGATGAAAATTTCATAATCAGGATGCTGGCAAATTCTTTATCTGAAGTTTCAAACTGCTCATCAATAGCCTTCAATTAAGCACATACATTGTCATATTGTAACCACGAATGCCAAGAAAATGTTTTTAAAAACATCACATTTAGGCTATTAGATCACTCCCAACATTTATAAAGAGTAATTTCAACTATAATGCTAGCCTGAGTTACCTTAAGTGGTCCATCCTTTTGAACAACATAATCAATGTCCATCCAACCTAGATAAAGAAGAAAATTTCCCTTCTAAATCTTATAGTTTCACCATTGAATTCGGATATTTCACAACTTGTATTAGAGAAACTAATAATTTGAACAGCTGCATAATTTAAACATACATAATACTTATCAATAAATTGAGGTTAACATACATATATTTTACCAATGTAAAACATATTTCAAAAGACATAATCAAATGACAAAAAAATTGTCTATGGGCTAAATTTTTAATTCAAACAGATTTAGGTTAAACTTTATGATAGACCTATCAAATCATATTCTAATTCCTAATACTTGTGGATAAGTTAGGAAAAATAATTTGATATTTCATCCTAATTAATCATTCAAATATAACAAAAATTCTTGTGGGATAAAATTTATTATAATAAAATGATTAACTACAATTAAGTTTCTTAACACATTATGTGATTAAGTACATAATCATATAATTATATATAATTAGGCTTACTGTGGCTAAGCCCTAATAATTAATCACCAAAATATTATTCACAATGCAAAAATATAGACATAATAATTAATAATTAATCACCAAAATATTATTCACAATGCAAAAATATAGACATAATAATTATGTGAATATTTGATTCATATCGCAAAAATAAGTTATAAATGTGCTATAAATTCATAAATCATTTAATTATGAACTTTGATCTTTAAAAGTTTTTTTTGAATACAAATATAATTTAACACATAATTTATAAGACTATAACCTTTAATTAAGTTGTTTGAGGCTCATCATGCATCCCACATGGGCACGGCTTTGAGCCTCTACAACAGCATCACAAAGGTTTTTTTTAATAGACAAACGACATCATTTGGTAGAAGGAGGTCTTCTTCAACCTTTAATCGAGTCATAACGACCCAGTTTGTGACCCGTTAGATACCAAATATATGACTGATCAAATAATTATTTTTGTGCTAATGATCAATCATAGTTCTAAAAGTAGAAGCAACCATACACTACGGTTCGTTTTATTGAAAAGTTTCATTTATTACGTTCTTTTATTTTTTTATTGCAAAATTGATTAATTCCCTTACTAATTATTTTCTATCGTAATGATTGAAAACGAGAATTCTTCATGGGATTGACTCTCACATTCCTCCATTACATTTGTTTAATTGCAAGAATTTATGAATTAATATGGGGTACATACTACAATTTCACCAATGATGATATTAGTGGAAGGTGTTTAGAGTTTCTCCCTTGGTCCTAGCTTTGATCCCATCTCAAATTTTAGGGAAAATTTTCTGATTCTATTGATTAACAAAACAAGCTTACTCATAGGCTCAATTACAAGAGTTTACATACAAGGCAACTACAAAATTTGCACAACTAAATTAGGTACACAGAACAACACCGAAATCTCCTAATTATGGACAATATCTGCTAATACATGTTCTGCAGCCAAATACTCTCAACGATCATCTATGAGATTTTTTTCTAGACTTGTTATATAACATCACCATTTAATGAAGTTGAAGGAGATAAATTTGATCTAAGTCCACGATTGTTCTTACAGATCCTCCTTAGATAACGACGAATTAGCCAATATCTACCCTAAACAAGTATAGCTCTTTCCTTGGAAACTTTTATGATGCCATCAAGTTATGGTGGGAAGATTTCTTACGTATAGTGATAGATGGAAATAGTTTGTATTTGTTTTGTTTTATTTTTCCCATTTGCTATATAATAACGTATTGCGTGCAGTAGGTGAGTTGAAAACCGAATTGATTGAAGAAGTCGCCTAAAAGATGCTTGAGTGCAAGTGTTAGATTTGACTTCCATATTATAATTGATTTATTGGTGTAGAATCTATAGTTTACGAATTGATTGAATGGTGTATCATTTATTTATGGTTTGTGGTTTGATTGCTGAGTTGTATCCATTGGTTGTGAAGAATATAATTTAATAAAGGAGTTCAAATTCCAACAGAATAAACATTATATTTTATAAGAAAATATTACAATAAATTATAAAGTTTTAAACTATTTTTATTATCTTCGAATCCCACAAATGATCTTTGACGAGATAGCATATTTACATTGGGTAGCCTATCATGTATGTTTCGTACTGAGTGAGATTCCCTACAGGTTGGGACCAACTTTGAGGACTTATCATTTATGTTTACTATAGAAAATAAAATTGACGATCACTCTCTCAAAATAGGGATAGCCACGTTGGTCTTATAGTGGCATGAGATATTAAAATAAGAGATAACAGAAGAGTTATAACTTTTTTTAATAGGAGAAATCTGAACTTGATTTCATTTGAATAAACTTTTTTTTAAAAGAATATAATACTTTAGAAATATTTGATACGCATGATGTTAGTCAACTAATATTGATGTCAAAAATTATTAATCGACCAATATATTAAGCAACTTTCTTACAAAATTTAGTATAAATTTTAACTTTATTTTAATTTAGATTAGTCATTATTGACTTTAACATTAAGAAGATTTTGAGTATCTTGTACACATATTTCAAAGTATTTTTTAATTTTTTAAACATTATTGTTACATATTTATGTGAACGAGCTACTTTAAAGTTATCAAGTGTTAAAGTGAGAAATTTTAAGTTGTAATATTTAGTTTTGGGAATATATTATTATACTTAAGGGTGATCTAAATGAAATTTAAGTTCCTCTTCACCTTGGAAGAAGATGATAAGGTTGGTTCTTCCTTACCGAGAAAAATCATATAAAGATTATTCTTCGTCTTAAAAGACGAATTACAGTGGAATTTCAAGAAGAGTCTTAGGAGTGAATTTAAGTAAGAGTTGTTTGCCAAACTACTATAAATCAATCTGCGTTCTTTCTTCTCTATTATCTTTAAATTATTACTCAACTATTTGATTAATTTATATTAAACAAATTTCTCTTCCTTATTTATATTGATTATTATTAATTGAGTATTTTGGTTAGACAAATTATTGAATTTTATAAAGATTCACTTCACCCCCTCCTCTTGGGTGCTATTAGGACTAACATAAATAATTAATTAATATCCAATAAAATATTTATTACATACAAGCAATAAACAATAAGACTAGAAAGGCCTAATTGACGTATAATATTAGCTTTTTTATGAAAGGTACATTAAACTCTCTTTTTAGAGCAAATAATTATATGGGCACTTTACAAAATTAACTATAGCTAAAATAAATACTAGAAGTTTTTCCTCATAAAAATGTTTCCTTCACATTTTTATTACCCCTTAGCACTTTATTTTATTTCCCATAGCCTAAAAATTCAAAAAAATTGAACTTTTTAATTCTTTATAAAAAATAACTGACTTCAAACCCAGTATGAAACATATATGATAGGCTACTCAATATAAATGTGCTATCTGGTCAAAGATCATTCGCAGGATTCGAAGCTAATATTTTATTCAAACTGCGTCAGATTCCGTGCCTTGGACCCATCTTTGATAATTTTTTTTTAGACCCACGAGGTGTCTTAGACAGGTCCAAATTATCGATGGCACCTTTAAGTCAGTACCATACTCAGACTATTCCCCGCTCGTGCCGGGTAGGACCCCGAAGGGCGGCAAAGCACTACCACAAAGTATTTAACATTGCTACATTTACAAGCGAGAGTCGAACCCCCAACATTGTTTAAGCGTAGATCAACCTCTACCACTGAACTACGGTACTCGGTGGTCCCATTCATGTTTACTATCGAAACTAAAATTGATAGTTCAGAATATTTTTCATTACTTTATCCCTAACTTATTTTATAAGTATTTATTTATTTATTTTATACGAGCACTATTTATTAAATAGACGAATGTTTATAGAATATAATAAAAGTGAGGTGGATCTAATCTCAAAATTGATGATTACTCTCTTAAAATAGGGATAGCCAAGTAGGTCTTATAGTGGCGTACATGAGAAATTAAAATAAGAGATAACGGAAGAATTATACATTTTCTTTAATAGTAGAAATCTGAAATTGCTTTCATATTGAATAAATCTTTTTAAAAGAATATAATACTTTATAATTACTTAATATGCATACAAGTATAAATTAA
>JAOQMM010000172.1:9607074-9630467 GCA_027563515.1 Erythroxylum platyclados | reverse complement strand
AGTAATGGGATCTCAAAGCATAATTGGATTAGTTAAGGTTAGATAACCTTAGTGGTAAATTGGGGAAGCTTTGGATAAATTTGGAATTTTATTGTTAGAATTAACATTATCTAGTGTTAATGTTTTTATTAATTGTGTAATGTCTTCTAATTGAATTTTTATATCATCTTTTATAGTTTGAATTTTTATATCATCTTCTATAGCGTTATCTATATTTTCTATATAGATACAATAATTAAAATTGAATGCTTGTCCTTTGATTCCTTCACATGGTTCACACGGTTGATATCAGTCTTCAATTATTGCTTCGATGGAGGACATGTCTTCTTCTTTTTCTTCTAAGAGAGGTGCTTTGCCTTTGGCAGTAGTGGGGCAGTAACTACACTTATGTTGTGGATGTGTTTGAAGATGTTGACAGAGTGCATTCTTCCATTGCGTATATAAGTTTGACAGAACTTCATTGAGATTTGAAAAGGTGGTTTCAAATTGTTTAATGAGCTGGAAAGCATCAGAAGCTATAGGTGAGGTATAGTGGGACATTATGAGCATATTAAGTCCTCGGTAATTGAGCTTGACTGTTGATTCTTGTTTGATGCGTAAACATTATTGATAGACTCCATCAATGCATTGAAGGTTGAACTGGTTAATCAAGTCCCATTCGAATGTATACTTAGGAGGCTTATCTATGGGTGGATACATGCTATTGCTAATTCCAATTTGAATAAATGCAATTCGAGATATAAGTATCTCTGTTTCCTTGAGATTGGGTGATTCCTTGAAAATTGGATAACTACTGAAAACTTTTATAAAAATTTCTCGTTCTTTGGCAAATCTTTCCTTGTAGTTCTTGAATGAATCCAATGGGAAATTCAGAGAGGATGGATAATTGAGTGACATAAATTGTATCGACTAACCCACTGTGAAAAAAAGGTAAGCAGTGAGTGGTTTTGCTTGAGGAAAAATAATTGCTTTGGGGCCATCTTTGCCTCGATTTTGAGGATAATATCAAATATTTTTTTGACTTTCAATCCATTCATTTAAAGCTTAAAAGCATTCATAAAAATTTCAGAAGTTATTTTTTGCATTTCTTCCTTGAATGCCTTTGAAGGTACGACATTGATTTTGTCCATATTGATGGGTTTACCCAGAAGTTTCATGTTAGATGGGGAAGATGGTTTTTTCCAAAACTTATTTATACTTTGGTTTAAGAGAAGGTTCTTTGAATGCTTTGAAAGCTTGTTCAATTTTGTATGAGTAGGATAACTTTTATGGATAATAGAAGGTTTGTTGGTAATATGTATGGTTGCCTTATGCCATTGATCATATATTCTAGCCATAGGTCCATTGAAGATAACATAAGTTTTAGATTCCTTGTCATCTGCTTTTTTCTATGGTGTGACTAAAGTTGACTGAATGATTTAATGTGGGGTAATTGGTTGTATGATAGTAGGTTGTTTAGCAGAGACTTACTCAATTGAAGTTGTTTGAGGAGTGGGTTCTAATTGCTTTTCAAGAAGGGCAATGGCATATCGTAACTGGTTTATTTCCTTAATAACAACACTTACTTGTTGTTGTAGTTCTATCAGCTCATCTTCTTTTTTACACAATGATTCCTTCAGACTGACGATAGCTGCTTCTATTCTCTGGTTAATATATCTGCAAGACTATTTTCAACAGATTTTATATAGTTAATCTGAAAACTATATTAAGCTAATTCTAATTGCCATCTAATTAATCTTCCCTGATTATAATTAGTTTTAATATTATATTTGGTGAATCCACATAAATATTTGAAATATGTTTGGATATAAAATTCGACAGGTAGTAAATCTACTTTTCATTTTCGTAAAGTTTTAATATATGCTAATGTTTCTTTTTCATGAATAGGATATTTACTTTCAGCGGGAGTAAAAGTCCCATTGATATATTTACATAATAGGTATTTCTTTGAATTGGGTGGTTGTGCCAAAAGATATCCTGCCCATGTATCCATACTTGCATCTATTTGGACTAATAAAGTATCATTAGGATGATAATTATATAATTCAGGTAAATTTTTACAAAGATTTTTTAATAGTTTTATTGTTTTTGAATCTTCCTCTGTTCATGTCCATTGAGTTTTTGTACTACATTTTAATTGTAATGATTTTCTTTCTTTTGCAAAACTTTTTCGAAATCCTTGATCAGATATATAATTTAATAATCCTAAAAACTGTGGTACTTCTTATATATATTTTAATTTATTTAGAAATTCATATATTTTTTTAAAGAATATTAAGTTGTAATTTTAAAAAGCCAATTTTGAATTCAATCTCTAAATATTCGATATGCTGTTGTGCGATTTTATTTTTTTATTTAAAATTAATCCTTTATTTTTACAACGAGTTAGAACATGTTTGACTTTCTTGGAATGGTCTTCTTTATGCTGAAGAGTTGAAGGACATGGATTGCTGAATCCGCGGTTCTTAATGATCTTTATCATGATTGCTATTTTTCACTTAGGTAATGAATGGCACCAATCTACCAGGTAATATGCATGTTAAGTTGCTTCCCTATCTTCCTTCAGTTGACATGCTGGAACCGTCTGCAGTGTACAGAATATCACGAGATATTTGACATCGGTAACATGGGATGTCAAAGCCAACTAACAAAGGCAGCTTGCCCTTTCGAATATAGGAAGGACATTAGTGTCAGGTGGTCAATGAAATTTAAATCTTTTGTTTTTTGGATACAAGTGGCTACATTAATATAACAGAGTTTAGCTTCTTTATGCTGGAAATGGAAAAACTAAAAGAGAAACGACTGAAATAGTGAGGCTTGCAATTAAATCGACTCTGGTTTCCGATTTAAGCCTCAGATTGAGTCGTTTGGCTTTCAAGCACTACAACTTGTGATATTGAATTGCTTGGACTATATCTCGAATAGTTGCCACTTGCATGCTTCTTTCCATCTGTATTGGCGATTCATAAATGACTCTTTGGTTTGATGATCTATATTCAGAGTTGGTTCTTTATATCATCACCATAGATAGAAAATTTGCAAGCCTGTTATGTAGGATTCTGATATGGCCTAGAACTAGATAATAGGCTTACTTGTCTTCACTCGCTAAAGAAAGTTGGCAATTCATTGGAAAGGTTTGTGACTAGTGACCCAGCAGCAGAAATTGTACGGGATGTTTCACAGTGTTTATATGCCTGCATCTGAGAAACTAATTAATTTCATTAGTATATTTTTGCGTTTTAATCCTCCTTAACCTGTGCACTAAAGGCAATTCTTAACTTCATTGACAGTGAGTATAATCCTCCTGTGCACTAAAGACACTTAAGTGACATTAGTTTATATGATCATCTAAACATCTGTAGTTCAGGTCCTCGTACTGATAAAGTAAAAAGTATATAATGACCCATATCTCTTAAAACAAGACTCTTTCCTATATTCTACATAATAAGTGTTTTGAGTTTTAAAGATTTTGTTAAACTTTGAACATTAACCAAGGAAGGAAGTCGATATGGTAATGACTTTTGTCATTATCAATTCATATTCATAAATAGGTGCAACTACATCCAGCATCACCATTCTTCTAGTTTTGACTTTTCTGTTAGACAGACACTTATATTTGGGGCTTCGTAAGAGCTGTGTCTTGTGCCCACATAGACACTTACAGGATGCAGAAATCAAAAGGTGCGTTTCATCTGGGCCAAGCAATTGAACAATTTGGCCCATGACACGTATGATATGGCTGCATAATACCACTGCTAATAATGGCTTGGCTTGAAAGTTTCGTTGAGCACAGCACAATCATTTACTCTCAGCTATCATAATCTTGATTTTGATTAGCCACATGGTTATATGGGCAGCCATTCAAGATTATATCCGTTTGACTGTTGTGCACTAATACAGACTTCCAAGTATGGGAATCGAATTAGGGACCTCTTTAATAAGCCTAACGGTCCACAACTGCCTAAATGGACTTTTAACACAGAACTGTCTCTTTCATTTGTCAAAGTGTTGTCTATATGGGTATTAAGTGAACTGCGAAGTCTACCATTTTCTGCAATGGAATTCATATCCTATTTGTCATGGCAGAGTAACCTTTGCTTAGAAAATTGGTAATAGTTTGTAAAACATAGCAGCCGCATGTGAGGTGGCAGCAACAGTTGCCTTCTGCTTCTTCTTTATATCATCATGATGACGATGATCTGAGTCTCAATACTAAGTGATGGTTTAATTGTTGTCCATAAGTAAGTATGGCTAAGCTGGGTGGTAGATAAACTATAAAGCTTCTGGCTGCTGCAACACGTCTTTAGTTTCAACACATGTATGTGATCAGGGCCAAAACTGTGACCATCAACCACTTCCTGTATTATTGTTTTCTTTCTTTGACTTGATCATAATTTAATGTCACAAGTAACATCCTAAGAATTGAAATCATTATCCCTTTTATCCGCTGTCGAGTGAACAAAAAAGAAATGAAATCACCGCTTAGGAGTTTGAATTGATCACACTTTCTCTTATTTATTGAAGAATTTATGGCAGTCGATAGCATTTCAACTACACACCAGCTGAAGGTAGTTGCCTACATTAACTTCTCTCCACCTACCACCTTTCAGTATTATTAAAACTATTTGTGCAAGTACAGCTACACCTAGTTGTGTTGTGTGTATATAATCTGTATAAATCCTTGTCCTTAAACCATTGTTATCATCCATATCAAAGGACCCTTTTGATTAACATGGCTAGTGAAAGAGATCTCTTGTCCACCGAGATTGTGAACCGCGGGATTGAGTCTTCAGGTCCTAATGCTGGTTCTCAAACGTTCTCTGTGAGGGTCAGCAGAAGGTTACCGGACTTTCTCCAATCGGTGAACTTGAAGTACGTCAAATTGGGTTACCATTACCTTATCAATCATGCCATTTACTTGGCTACCATACCTGTTTTGGTGCTCGTGTTTAGTGCCGAAGTGGGGAGTCTCAGTAGAGAAGAGCTCTGGAAAAAGATGTGGGAAGATGCTCGCTATGATCTTGCTACCGTGCTTGCTTCTTTTGGAGTTTTTGTGTTCACGGTTTCTGTTTACTTCATGTCTCGTCCAAGGTCCATTTATCTTATCGATTTTGCTTGCTATCGGCCTCATGACGATCTCAAGGTAAATCTTCCTGATCACCATGCAACCGTATGAACTTTTTCTACAGTTTTATGTTTCAGTAAAGAAGAATTTTTAAAGTCTTTTAATAAGCTGATCTCCATGTTACTGTTGTATTACGAAGTTTTGTAACAAGTTTGGACAAATGGTTCTTTTGTTGACATGTAAATTACCTAGGATATTTTAATAGTCTTGGAAATGACCAAGATCACAGTTCCAAGTCTTGAAGGGATAACGTGGTTTAAACTCGCACCATGAAATTGCTTGATATTCCGATTCTGACTAAAATCTTCGTCCTGTATTTGATGTCAAGGGATTAAATTAGGGCGGATGTATGTCATCACAAGTTTGAACCATTATGGTACAAGTGGCACTTAGCTGAATTACAAGTGATTTGACGTAATTGTTTACAAAAAGTTTAACTCAATTCAGACCCTTAATTACTCGAAAATAAAGTTGCTTAGTAATATGAACCGTTAAACTGGTTTTGATGTTAAGGGAGTAAGATACACTTTGTTTATCATAGAAAATGTTGCTCAGAAGCTAAGAAGATGTGTTATATGGAATTCAGGTGAGCAGAGATCAATTCATCGAGCTAGCTCGAAGATCAGGCAAGTTTGATGAGGCGAGTCTAGAATTCCAGAAGAGAATATTACAATCATCAGGCATAGGAGACGAAACCTACATTCCAAAAGCGGTGATGTCACAAGAGAACTGTGCAACCATGAAAGAGGGTCGTGCAGAGGCCTCCACAGTAATGTTTGGAGCACTTGACGAGCTCTTCGAGAAAACCAGGGTCCGACCCAAGGACGTGGGGGTCCTAGTGGTTAACTGCAGCATCTTTAACCCGACCCCGTCACTCTCGGCCATGATCATAAACCACTACAAGATGAGAGGTAACATCCTGAGCTACAATCTTGGTGGAATGGGGTGTAGTGCAGGGATTATCGCCGTGGACCTGGCACGAGACATGCTCCAGGCCAACCCCAACAATTATGCAGTAGTGGTCAGCACTGAGATGGTGGGCTATAACTGGTACCCCGGTCGAGATCGGTCCATGCTCATTCCCAATTGCTTCTTTAGGATGGGTTGCTCCGCAGTTCTCTTGTCAAACCGGCGTCGTGACTACCCTCGTGCCAAGTACAGGCTTGAACATATTGTCCGGACCCATAAAGGAGCTGACGATCGCAGTTTCAGGTTTGCCTTTGTTTATTTGCATTACTTTATCCCTTTTTTTTTATGGTCTACTAATCGAGTAGAGTTTTCCTGCGTTTTAACTGTTGCGTTGACATCAAAACTAGCCTAATAACAATTGGATGACTAGTGAGAACATATACATAGTGAGTTGAGATTAAAGAAAAATAAAACCGAGGTGGGTCCATCGAGTTGGGCGACAGTTAGGATAATTGGAGGAACAATTAATGGCTGCATGTCAATGAGTTTAACTTAAGTGGGATCCACCGACAAGTGAGTTAAGATTTCGGCTACCTCTGGGATGTGGTAGTTGTAGATTTTTGTCGTCTTAACTCAAGCTGTTTAGTTACGTGTGTACAGAGACCAAAAAGAAAAGCAAATGTAGTAAAGGATTGAATAAATTATTCGCCTTCCTCAACAAGGTTTACGTTGAATCATTTGAGTTGACAACTTGTTACACTCAAAACTTATTACCAAAGACATCAAAGACCCTTATAATCAATGGTCAATATCCGCAGGTGTGTCTACCAGGAAGAAGATGAAGAAAAATTCAAGGGACTAAAGGTGAGCAAAGATCTAATGGAGATAGGAGGCGATGCACTAAAAACAAACATCACCACACTGGGACCTCTAGTTCTACCCTTCTCTGAGCAGCTCCTCTTCTTTGCAACCTTAGTATGGAGGCATTTATTTGGCAACAACAACACTCGATCAACCTCCCAAACATCTTCTTCCTCAAAACCATACATTCCAGACTACAAACTTGCTTTCGAGCATTTCTGCGTCCATGCAGCTAGCAAGACAGTGCTTGACCAGCTGCAAAGAAACCTTGAACTCAGCGAGAAGAACATGGAGGCCTCCAGAATGACACTTCACAGATATGGTAACACTTCTAGTAGCAGTATATGGTACGAGTTGGCCTACTTGGAAGCTAAAGAGAGGGTGAAGAGAGGTGATAGGGTTTGGCAACTGGCTTTCGGATCAGGGTTCAAGTGCAATAGCCTGGTTTGGAAGTCCATGAAACGTACGAGGAAACCTTATAACAATCCATGGCTCGATTGTGTTGACAGATACCCTGTGCCACTCTAGCCTAGCTACTTCGTGCGTGCATTGAATATTTAATCAAACACCGGCTTAGCTTTTTCCTATGTCTATGTTTCACATCCCTCTTAGAGTAGGGAATGGCATTTAGGATTTTGAAATGGTCTTGTTGCTTCTATGTTTATAGTGATCTGAACCAAAGGCGTTGAAGTCGAAATGTTTGTGCCAAATAGTGAAGTCAAATTTAGCCATATGTTCGACAAAGTCGTATACTTTTTATTCCATTTCTCTGCGCTTAAGAACTAAAACAAAAATTACCATAGACTTGTTACGAAAACTTAATTCTTTTATCGGTTTATATATTTCAAGAAAACCAGAATGAGAAAGTGGTCAATTAACCAAAAAATGCTCCAAAAATTTACGTAGGTGCTGGCATCATTCTTATGCAATACTCAATATTGCAAAACCAACGGCAACATGGAACATTAGTAGGTGAGCTAGGTCAATCTCAACAAAACCAATGATAAAATAGCATGCAAGCCCACGATCGCTCTGTGGGCTTTAGCAACTATGCTTGTGTTGTTTGATGGAGGAGCCCTACAAACACCTGCTTGATTTGTCTTAATTATTTAAGCATTATATTGAAGCGAAATTTAATTTTAATTTACTTATCCACTATCTATGCATCTGTTAAGTAGTTAAATTAATTATTGTAGCTTTAAATTAATTATTTGACTAAAGCTACAATAATTAATTTACAGTCTTTTACTAAAATCAACTTCTTATGAGTTAAATTTAGTTCATTAACTTCTTTAGAGCTACTTGGAGTTGTTAATATTAGGTCATCCCAATCGTCCAAAAAATTGTATGGATATATCATTGAATTTCATGGCTTAATGAAAGGAAAATAGAATACTTTTTCCTCTATTAAAGTTCAAATCTGAGTAAAACCAAAAATAAAAAAAAAGAAATTATGTTCCTGCTAGCTGGAAAGGAAATTAACAGATATTCATGTCTTATTGACTTGAACTTTATCTATAATCCTAAGACCATTCTTTACTAATTTGTATCCTTAATAAATATTAAGAGTCCTATCTTGTCTCCCTTATTTGATACAAAACTTCGCATTTTCAATAAATAAATTGCAAGTGTCCTTAAAATAGTATGTGAAATCTTTAAAATATTAAAGCTTGTTTTGAGTGGATTGTTTCACTCTTAGACTTATATTTTAATAACTGTTTTAGAAAGAATATAAGAGAACATTTTATGAGAAATCTCTACTCAAGCTCACGATGAAAAGAATAGATTCTCTCTTTATATTTAGTATAATGGACAAAAATTTTATAGACTTTACAAGGAACTATTTTAGGAAGGAAATTAACTACTTTACACAATTCTAGCCTAGAAATATTGAATAATGATAAATGAGGTAACTTGAATATTTTTTGTTGACTAATTGATTCCTACAATCACTTTAATTAATCTCTTGCAACAGCTTACAACAACACTCCCCCTCAAGTTAGTGCATAAATGTCTTTAATGCCCAACTTGTCAACTGAGTTGTAGAATTCTTTACTAGGGAGAGCCTTTACAAGTATATCTGCTAATTGATCTTCTGCTTAACAAATAGGAATTATACTATTTTGTCCTCAAGTTTCTACTTGATGAAATGTCGATTCACCTCAACATGTTTGGTTTGGTCATGTTGGATTGGATAGTATGCAATTGCTACTTATTATCACAAAACAAATTCATTGCAGATTCAGATGAATATGCAATTTCCTCCAATAACCTCTTTAACCAAAGAAGCTCACAGAGTCCTTTAGTCATGCCTTTAAACTTAGCCTCTGCACTAGATAGTGCAACCACCTTCTAGTTTTTACTGCTCTAAGTGACCAAATTGTCCCTTACGAATGTGAAATACCCTGATGAAGATTTTTTGTTAGTAATATTCCCTATACAATTTGCATTTGTATAGCCATCAATATGTAAATGATGATCTTTCTTAAACAAGAGTCCTCTACATGGAGAACACTTTAGGTATCGTAGAATTCAAACCACAAAATCCATATGATCTTCACTAGGGCAGTGCATGAATTGACTTACCAAGCTCACTGCATAAGCAATGTTTTGCTTTGCTTTGGTGTTTCAAGAAGAGAGGATGATCCAACTTGATTTGCTTGCAACCATATTTTCCCATTGCAAGGCTGAAACAGCCAAACCATGCTTTAGGTAGTTGTTTCAATTTGTATAATGCTCTCTGTAGCTTACAAACTACCTCCACCAGTGAAGTAGTAAAAGCAAGTGGAATGTCCACATATACCTCTTCCTCTAGGTCCCCATGGAGAAAGGTATTTTTAACATCGAATTAATGTAATGGCATTCTAGGTTTGGAGTAAGGTAGAGTAATACTCTTACGGTATTTAATTTTGACATGGGTGAAAAAGGTTTTTTAGTAGTCTATTCCATATGTTTGAGTGTATCCTTTTGCAACAAGTCTCGATTTGTATCTTTCAACTGACCCATCCGCTTTATGTTTGACAGAGAACACCCATTTGCATCTCACAATCTTCTTTATCTTTGATAATGGTACAAGCGTCTAGGTACCATTTTTCTCCGGTGTTTTCATCTCTTCATCTATTTGCTTGGGCCTATTTGTGATTGTTCATAGCTTCACTCACCATTTTAGGAACATGATCTGTAGACAGTTTGTGCACAGACGCTTTAAGAGGTTATGATATTCTCTGAGTTGAGACATGGTTAGCAACCGGTTACTTTGACTTTTCCTCTTCATGCTTAGTTAAGTAACAGTTTGGAGGCTTCCATCGATTATGTCTGAAAGGTAATTTATATCCATCAGAATCATCTAAAGAATTATTTTGAGGAGATTTTAGAGATTGTAACTCAAGAACATTCTCAGGAGATTGATTGGTCTGTGGTACTGATTGGCGAGGTGGGAGCTATTCACTTTCAATCTCTATATTCTCTTTTCCCTGATCTGCTGATATTTCTTTTTCACTTTCTATTGCAACATTCTTAGCATTCTTAATTTCTTCTTCATTATTGGTTATCATTCGTTGAACCTCAACTAAATTTTTCATAGTTGAATTTTTCATGCCTGAAATAGAAGTTGATATTTCTTCTCTAAAGCCCAACCAATTTTTCCAATTATGCTCTTCACTTATCATCTCCCTTTGGAGAGGACTGGGAAGGTTGTGCTGAGAAAAAAAATTCTCAAATTCTAGAAAAGTGACATCCATGGTTGTATAAAGTCGTTTAGTAGTAGGATCATATCACCGATACCCCTTCTTGTGTGTCGCATACCTAAGAAAAATGCAGCAAACAACACAAAGGTCGAATTTTATCCTTTGATTTTTATGAAGGTGAATATACGCAATACAAACAAACTTTCTTGGTGGAAGCATTATAACAAAAGGCAATGTCACACGATGAGCAAGAACCTAAAAGGGGATTTTGAAGTTTAAGACTTGCGATGGCATTTGATTCAGAGTAAACAGCTATAATTACGGCATCGATCCAATATTGTTTGGGGACATAGGCAATAGTCAAGAGTGCTCTAGTTGTTTCCAGGATATATCTATTCTTTCGCTTCGCAATGCTATTTTGTTGTGGTGTCTGAAAACAATTTGTCTTATGATGCAAACTATGTGTCTGAAAGTATTCTTGTATTTGTATTGTTATATTCCCCACCATTACCAGATCGAAAAATTTGAAGTTTAACAGAGAATTGTGTTTAAATCATACTATGAAATGATTGAAAAATTCTAAACACCTCATGCTTATTCTTAATTAGATAGAGCCATGCCATTTGTGTACAATTGTCTACAAAGGTCATAAACCATCTATCACCAAAAGAAGTATGAATAGGGGCAGGGCCTCAAACATCATAATGCACAATTGAAAAAGGAATTTCACTTCTATTTAGACTTAATAGATAAGGCACACGATGACTCTTAGCTTGAATACAATTTTTGCACTTTAAATTTGACTCATTCAAACTTGAAAATAAACCTGGAAATAAATGTCTCAAATAACAAAATGAGGGATGGCCCAATCTATTGTGCCATAACAGGATTTGACATTCTTTAACCCAAGTGTGATGCCCACTATTTGCCTTGATTAAAATCATCCATGTAATATAGCCCCTTCCTTTTAATATCACAAATAAATATCTCCTTGGTGACAATATCCTGAAACAAACAAAAACTAGGGTACATTATGCACAAAAATTCAATTCCTCAGTTGCTTGGGCTATAGATAACAATTTATTAGAGAGTGATGGAACTAATAAAGCTTGTACGTTTGGCTTTGTTTCCTCAAAAAATAAATTCAAGGTTCGAACATAATGTGATTAGTTGCCTCTGAATCGATGATCTAGTCATCATGATTCTCTTTTAAGCAAGTGAGAGCACACCCATTACTACCCGAATCAGTCTTAATAGCCGCTTTATTTGTAATGGTAATCAACTCTTATTGTGGTACAAGAGATAGTTGAGAATCTGTGGTCATATGGGCTACTTGTCCAGGATCACTTCCACCTATGTCCTACCTTTTTACCTTAAGTTTACGCCACCAATATGGATACCCGTGCATCTTGAAACATATTTCTCTTATATGTTTCATGTTCCCACAATGTGTGCAACCTCCTCCTTCTCCCACTGGTTTTGGTTTTGTTTAGAGTGAAAATTATTGTGATTTTGGTCCTCCCTTCGAAAACATAGCAGCGCCAAATGTGGTATCTCCATTTGTCATTATCACTAATTACCTTAGATCTTCTCTTTGGACTTGCGCATAAGTTTGTTCTATAGTGGGGAATGGTTTTATTTGAAGAACATCTCCTTGAATCTTGTCAAGTCGATCATCAATTCCATCTAAGAAAGTATAGACTCTATCTTCTTGTACAATAGAGTTATACTTTTGTATATCATTATCACATACCATTAGATTTAGGTGACAAAAATCAATCTCCCTTTAGAGGCCTTGGAGGTTACTGTAGTACATTTCGATGGATCACCCTTGTTTCAGTCTTGTTACCTTTTTTTTGAGATCATATACTTGTGATGTGTCGTGCCATCAAAGTATTTTGTAGCAATATTATCCCATACGGCTTTTGTCATTGGAAATTTGATAAAATTGCTGATCAATCTTGTGTCCATAGAGTTAATCAACCACCCCTTTGCTATTGCATTCTCGGTTCTCCATTTTCTAAAACTAGGATTTGTCACTTGGGGTTACGGAAGGTCCTTATTTATATATCCCAGCTTGTCTTTGCCTGAGATATACATCTCGACAACCTGGGACCATAACGTATAGTTGGTGCCATCCAAATTGATGCCAATCTATGCTGTAGACTCATGACTCATTGTTTGATTATGAGTTTGGGTCTGATTCAACACTTGTGACATTCTAGATGTTAGGTCTGTAAGGATAGACTTCTCTCCTTCGAGTTGTTTTATCATAGCCATAAGTTTCTCCATTGTTTTTCACTTTCTTCTTTCTCTCTAATATTTTTTCAGAAATTCTATGGGTCTTAGAACACAGGCTCTGATACCATGATGAAAAGAATTGGTTCTCTCTTTATATTTAGTATAATGAACAAAAATTACATAAATTTTACAAGTGAACTATTTTAGGAAGGAGATTAACGGCTTTACACAATTCTAGGCTAGAAATATTAAATAATGATGAATTAGGTAAATTGAATATTGTTTGCTAACTAAATGATTCCTACAATCACTCCAATCAATCTCTTGCAATAGCTCACATCAATAGCTCAAACTATATGATTAATCTTTTCTTGATAGATTTTTGTTTTCTCTTCACTTTATTAATTGCTTCTTTTTTTTCTTTCCAAGTCTTTCTTTATTGCCCCTCATAGTAAGTGACCAAGTTCTGTATTTTGTTGCCAATATTGAATAGAAATATTCATTCTAAATTGAGCATACCTTTCATCCTCAAGTGCTACCCAAATGAAGAATTAGACTAAAACAAGTCCTGTACGATAATTAATTGCAAGTTTAGTCAAAACCATACTTACACAGGCTTAAGAAAAATAGGACTTTCAGGATTGGCCCATCAACATCTATGATGTGATCAGACACTTAGCCAAAGTTCCCAAGCATAAAGTTGAGGCATTTAGACATTTTTGCGAAATCGGAATATTTGTTTATTAAAGTAAAAGAAACCAAAAAATTCAACCATAAAGTTCCTTGATTAAGTCATAGCATGGAAATTATAAACATGGCAGCTGAATATACCATGACTGCTGTTAATGATGTGAATGTTTTTATTCATTTAACTCTCAAGTCAACTTCAAGGAAACACAGAAACTTGACTATGAAAGATCTATTGTAGTTAAGTCTCCTAATTAATTAATAGCAAGAATTGATTAATTACTTTTAATTTAGTGGTTCAGCCATGGTAATTGGCACTTGCCATATATTTAATTCAAAATTTTGTTATAGGTCTTTAATATTTTATATTATATATGGAAACCTTAAATTTTTCTAGTTTTCATTCTTATCCTTCATGATTTTAGTTATGATGTTTTTTAGCTATGACTTAATGACTGAATTGTTATGTTTTAGGATTGTGATTGGATTATGAAATTGTGTAATTGTTTAGATGATGTTAGATGTAATTAATTAAACTCAAAGAAGAGAATGTGATAAAAAGGTATATTAGTCCAATATGTTATCAAAATTTGATGTTTTATTTATAAACTTTCGTAGAAATATTAGCTTGACATTATTTGAGAATTTACAAAAATTTTAGAGAAGGATCTATATTCATAAGAAGACATTAAGAGCTAATATTGAATTCAAATAAGAAAATTTGGTAAAATAATTTGTGAATGTTGTCATCATGAAACACTCTTCAGTATTTTGAATTATAAGTTTTAATAAGAATATTAAATCAAGGTAATCCAAAAGAATATGAAAATTTGAGAAAATTTTCTATAACTTTTAAGAGACATTTAGATCTAATATCTGCTAGTTGAACCCCTACCAGCCAATAATTGATGCAAAATTTTTGAAGTAAGGTGTTTGACTAATCAAACAAAGTGTTATGTTAGACACATATTTTGTTTTTGAAAAGATGAAAACTGACAATTTTAGTGGGAGTGGTGATTGAAATAAAAAACAAAGGAGAGGTTATGGAAAATTGATTGTGGTCTTCTCGACTTTAATACTATTGACTCTAAGCAAGTGGATCTATCATGTTATAATAGTGTAATGAAAAGTAGAGTATTATTCATATAAAGATTTAGTAAGTATTACCTTTGATTCTCTTACTATTATTTAATCAACGAAAAAGATTGTGATGTGATTCAACCTAACCCAAAATCTGCCCTCACATAAATTAAGATTCCACTAAAAATAAAATAAAACAAGTAATCATTGATAAGAAATAAGATATAATGTTACATCTAGATAAAAATTCCTTAGCATTGTCTTTGTATTCTCGATTATGTTATTTAAAGATTCAATAAGTTAGACTAGTGAAAATTTCTAAGTTGACGAATTTTCATCTTTTAATGTATAGTCACTGATCCTTCGATTGAATAACAAATATATCTATCAGACTAGAGTATATATGAATGTATTAAAATATGTGAAATCTCATAAAAAGTTTTACCCCATTAAACCCCAATATCAATGTTAAGAGATATATCTACAAATAAGTTCTTTCAAATGTATTCATGCAAATTAAGATTTGATTTAAACTTTTGCTTTTATGTAAACAAAATTAAGATTAATGTAGTGTTTCATCAACCTAGTTTAAAAGATGTTAGGATATTTCATAAGTATAATTTCTTTTATAGAATAACTGAAATCAATCTATAAAAAATAACACTAGGATTCCTCAAATCTAGATATTAATATAGGTTAGCTATACATAATCTTTGAAAATATATAAACAAATAAAAGAATCAAAGAAACCATAAGAGAAAGTTTTCCAATGTGATCTCAATCTTTTGATGTTCTTTATTTTGTGGGATGATTTCATATCTCTTTCCTAATGGAAGATGAATGCAAAGTGTTACCCTAGGGTTTCTCCTCCTCCCCTGACTACTGTAACTTCTTTGCCATGTAATACGGACTTTGACTTGCTCATGTATAAGACTATATCTTCAAAATCAATTTCTAAAAGGGAATATAACTTGGCATAAGATTGTGTGTAAGGTCATGCTTAATCTTCTCGCCAACTTTTTCTATCTAGAGAAGGATATGGGCTACAACATGCCTATGTTCAACCAAGTGTGAATTTCTTCCTTATTTTGACTTGTAAAACTCTTCAATCCTTGACAAAAATAATTGTTAAAGCAACATATCTCCAAAATTACCTAAAACATTAAATATAAGAAATTGTAATATGGCATGAACATAACTTTTTTAGATGGAAAGAAAAATATTAAGTAAAACTTATTTATACTATATGTACATTAAAATTTTCCATATTTAAATTTTCACTTGTCTTTAAGCAAATCAATAACAAAAATTATCTATAGAGAAAAGTTTAAATTTTAGGAAGGATTAACAATAAATTAAAATAACTAAGGATAATCATTCACTTAGTCACACTGTTTTAGGCAATGATTTTAAAACCAGATCGGAACGGCCGGTTCCACCGGATTAAGCTCAAATTGGCCTAATTTTCAATTCGGTTTTTATTATTAACCATTAGGAATGAAAACTGGCCGATTAAACAATAAATCGATCGCTTTTTTTTGAATAGTGAAGAATCGTAAATTTGGTTCTTCTTCTTCACGATGGGTCACTGATAGACACCAGCGGTCTTCCTTCAGAAGCTTAAATAAGTTTCCTCTAGCTGGTCACTTTTGGATCTGCTTTAAGAAGTGAGTGAAGAACCAGTGATCCCTCTACCAGTCCAAAATAAGGATATAATAAGGATCCTTCACAACGTATCAAGAGAAATTGCAAAACTCAAAGAGGACAGAGACAGTGAACAAACAAAACACTAGAGGGGAGGAGAGAACCACTTATGATTAGTGATGAGCCTCTCAAAATTTCTAGTAGATGGCAGAACAAACAAAATACTGAATGTCTAAAGGAGAGAAGAAGTATGGCAAAACAAACAAATAGCTATCATAGAACAAGCAAAAACACCCAAAAACCTATTTGTGTGTTTTTGAGTGCTTCACTGAAAACTCATTTTTTCTTTAATGCTTTAAATGAAATTTAAAGCATTGGGACAAGTAATGACTCTAGAGACGTGAAAGAAAATGAGTTTTTATTTATTCCTGCTATCTTGAGTGTGTCACAGAAGTGAGGTCTAGTTGTACATTGGTTTTGAAAGTTGACTTAATAAATTGTAATTACTATTTATGACTAATTAGAATTTAATATGTTATATTTTATATTATATTTAAAATAAATAGTGAAATTTAAAAATAAAAAGAAAATATAATTTTTAATTATTTTGAGACTTTAAGAATATTAGTATTTGTTGATCAAAACAAAATAGAATTTTATTTAAATTTTAAAGAAGTATATTTTAAAAAGAATACTAAAAAAATTGTTAATTAGTAATTTAGTATAGGTAAAGTAATTTCTTTAAGATAATTTTAGAGTATTTTAAGAAGTGAGATTTAAACTTTAATTAGCTCAATATATAATAATAAATATTTGTGTATTTTTTATTTCTATAAAATATTTTTTCTTATACTTATAACTTATACTTCTTATTTATTACATATCGGTTTTATAAAGGTTTAATACCGGTTAAACTTTTAAACCTTAAATTTTTTTTGACCGATTCGATGGCCAGTCCGATTTTTAAAGGGCAAAATTCCAAATTTGTGATAATGTACTCAAATCTTATTCAAATGCGCGAGTATAATGTTCGAACTTGCACCGAAAATATCCCTAATATCTTTATTTATTAGGGTTCTGGTGACTAGATGATATACCTGTCCTAATATTAAAAAGATATATTAATATTCTAAAACAAAGGATCGCTATAATGCCCGATAATTACCTTTTCTTCAAATGTCTAAGCTTTTTTCAAACTCAGAACCCCAACGTCTACGTAAGAAGTGCCGTCCCAGTGTAAGTAACTAGCAAAAAAGAGGTCCAAGTTATACAGAATCTCACCTGCAGTGCAAGTGAACTGAAAGAGACAAAATGGTAAAGAGTCTGAAGAGTACTATAGCTTGTTTTCTTCTCAAGTCTGAAAGCAACATTTTGGAAAAATTCGCAGGCTAACATAATATCCAAGCAATTTCATGGAATTCCGTGACTTTGGTTAATTTAGATGGTGAGATCCTTACGTTTAAGATGAGTTCTTAATTTCATCTTCAAAGTGTCATTTCTAAATAACATAATTAGATTTGGAGGTGGCCGCCTAATGGTTAAAGAGGATAATATATATTAGATTTGAAGTTGGGTAGAAAAAAATCTGATGAAAATAGAACATAAAGCAATATCAAATTTAGACAAATTCTGAATATATATTAGTACAACTTTAAGTTCGACTCAGTGTTGAGAGGAACTTTAGTATTATACAGTCTAATATTAACCTACTATATAGAGCTTTTAGTTATGTTCTTTTAAGACCATTCTTAAATAAGGTTTTATCAAATATTTTAATAATACATAGTTTAATACTTAAGATGGGATTGATTGTGAAGTTTTAATTGATGATTATTATTTTCTTGTCATTAACCTCTTAAAAACAATTGAGGGCTTGGGTATGAGAAAGAAGGTGGTTACTATTAATGGTTAGACTAATATTATGGAGTAATCAAATATTTGAACCAAAAGATAAAAGAGCAAGATTAGTTACTTATTGAGCAAATTACAAAAGGCCAATCACTATGGGCTGCAAAGAATCAATCGAGAAGACGAATTTTCAGTTTCATTGACTGAGGAGGAAACATCATTTTCTAGAAACGGCAAGCATTTAATAAAGTCCAATGTTGCTCTTGACTATAGAACGAGGTGGCTATGTGACTATTAAGCACTTCCTAAGCCAGAAAGTGAAATGAATTGGCAGTAATATGTGTAGAAAGAAAACGTTTACGTAAGACCAAAAATCGATAGACACCACCAATAATAGGCAGCAACGGACAATGAAGATAGGGACTTGGGTCCTTAAGTGCACAAAATCTTTTTTTGAGTCATATTTTCTGCAACTTCTTGGTTGATGGAGTTTGTTCCAATTCCAAATTGCCATTGAATTTCTCTACTGGTTCTTCTCTGCTTCCTGTATGCTTCTTTTTCTTGTTTTTAGGTGTTGAATTTTGTGTAATCTGTACCCGCTACTGGTTCATTTTTTCACACAAATGGTCCACCCCAACTAAGCTGAATTGCTCATCTTTTTCCTTATCTCCCAATAAATTATTGGAGTTCTTACATGATATTGAGAGGGAGAATTGGCACGTGTAATTTGACAATGAGTCAAACATCTTCAAAAAAAGAGAAAAGATTCATGCACCTGTGGAATTAATTGGTTCTACTGGTTGTCTTTTTTCTTTTTATCTAAGATTTAGTTTTGTGAATATATATATATAGATATACATACACATTTCCACGGAGCAAACAATAATAGAATTAGAGACTTTGTGGTCTTATACTTTTGTTTCTTCTCATCAAAACTTAATTCTGATTTACCACAAAAATAATAGATTAATATAATAAGGGGATGTTAACACTTAATATCCTTATGTAGATCCAGAAGTATATATCTATATATATATAGATATGATTGACTTAACCATTATGGCAGATAATATTTTACGTACTTGCTATGTACAATTTTGGAAGTTAATTAGTTTGCACTCTACACCCAATGTTGATACCGCTCCATGTAACCCAGTTATTAGTTGCTTAGTTGCATTAGGCTTGATGCACATATAGAGGCATGTCATTTGAAGTCTCTTCCTCTATATCAAAACTCAATGAGATATTTTCATATACATCTATCCATATCATGATAATCCTAATCATAAATTACCTAATTCAACTTTAACTCTACAATGTTTTATTAAATATGATTTTATGCTCATTAAAGCTCAGCTTAAATAAGAAGTATTTGATCCATTTTAAACCTTACCCTACAATGCAAGTTTTACGCTGTTATAATTTGAACATTAATTAGTATCATAGTTTATCACAATTAAAGACTTCTAAGATAGAGAATAGTCATCCTCATGCAAGAAACTGCATGACGACAATACCATGTCACCATGCACCAAACAGGTTTTATTAGTGAAAATCTGCAGTTTAATACTAGACAATTATGTTGTTTATGCATTGACCTTTCCACCAGTAAACAACTACTTATGCCTTTTAATTTTATAGTCAAATTATCTATGCATGGGAACACTTGAACTCAAATTACCTAAATACAAACTAACCAACCAATAAGTATAAACAAAGTATACGCGTAATGGTACCAAGTAAATTAATGAAGAGAAAAGACTAAGACAACAGGTCAAATCTTTCCTTATTCTTGTTAAGGATTTGTGTTCTATTACTAAAAGCACTATATTAGTGTGATCAAGTCGACTTGCATGCATTGGTCAATAATTGGAGACAATACAGTATAAAAATAAGTCTATGATACGTGCTAAGAAATTAATCAGAAAAAAGTGGACTAGTAATCAACCAAATACTTTGACTTAATAAATAATAATTTCCAATGAGAAATTATGATCCTTCCTCTCAATTCTCCACCCCAGGCCCTATAAATAGGTAACATATCTCAAAATAAAAGTTCCAAGTTATCAACAAAAAAAGCTGGCTAGAATATTATACAGTCATCGAAAAGATATGGCTAATTACCAAAATCAAATCCAATCACACCGAGTTGGGATCATTGGCGCTGGCGTTAATGGCATAGCAGCTGCTAAACATCTTGCTCATTACAGTCCGGTAGTGTTTGAAGCCAGTGACTCACTTGGAGGAGTTTGGAAACATTGCTCATTTAGCTCCACTAAGCTCCAAACTCCTCAATATGATTATGAGTTCTCAGATTACCCTTGGCCTGAAAGAGATAGTTCAAGTTTTCCTTCTCACCTTGAGATAGTAGAGTACTTGTGTAACTATGCAAAACACTTTGATGTTCTGAAATATGTCAAGTTTAACTCGCGAGTTGTGGAGATTCGTTATGTAGGTGACCGAGAGAACACCGAACTTGACGTGAGACCTGCGGAGTATGCCACTCTTTTAAGGGGCTATCCAATTTGGGAGGTTGCTGTGGAGATTAACCAGTCCAAAAGCCTTCAGGTTTAATCTACTCTATGTCACAAGCATGTTATTTACATAATGATCTTAAATTTATAACTGCTAATGGTATATGATCATTCATGCACTTCCTTAGTCAGTGGCGCACATGCTTTTAGCTATCATCTTACAAAGCTTCAGGGTTATATGATATCTGATTCTCAATATTTCTTGCTAAGTTGCGACAAATTAATTTGGTCAGTGGTATGCGTTCGAATTTCTTGTCATATGCATTGGAAAGTATGGTGATATACCAAAAATACCGACTTTTGCACCTGGAAAAGGTCAAGAAGCATTTCATGGCAAGGTCTTACACTCCCTGGACTATTCCAAACTTGATAAAGATGCCTCTCATAAGTTACTTCAAGGAAAGAAAGTTGCTGTTGTCGGGTACAGAAAGTCAGCCATTGATTTAGCTATGGAGTGTGCTGAGGCAAACCAAGGTACGCAAAAGTGCATGCATTATTCGTGCAGAGTACTACAAATAGTAACTTTTGCTACTATTTTGCATACGTTCCTATGTGGATCAATTCATCTTTTTTCATATACAGCCTAAATTCATAGGTGAACTCATTGCACGAAATGAAAAACTATTACATCGATTAAAAACAATTTCAAGAACAAACTATAAATATAGCATTAGCCATACATCATATTAAGAATGTAGACTATCAAGCCTCAAAAGTTCAGGAGTTAGGAGGATGATTGCATTACCTAAGGTTTAATGGTGTTTTGTGGTAGATAGAGGATCAAATCATCAAACAGTTAACTTGAATGCATGCTGTTTGAATTTTGGATAATTATTCGAGATTGAAAATCACTGGCTCATGGATTAGATATAGCTAAAAAAAGTTAATATGGTAGTCATGTGAAGAGCTAACAAGATTTATGTTCCTTAAGCTAATTTGTTTGGCTTCAAATGTCGAGAAAAGATTATTTTGTTTAACTCTAATTCATTTACTTAATTGAAGAACCTCTCAAACATCTTATAAGGCACCCTTACAAGTATCTCGTAGAAGTTGGAATGAGGATTTACATTATAGTCATATAATCTCATCAATGAAGTTTGGCGCACCAAAGAGACCTATAAACTAATACGAGTTCCATCAAACAAGAAAGATATATGCACGTTCCAGCAATATCCATCAACTTGACTCGAACATTTTCTTTTTGATCTTGTGAAACTCGTGACACTCGAGTTCAACATTTTATTCTCCCTTAACTATGAAGATTTAAATCCTCAATCTAAAGTTCAGAGTACCACTGTAATCTCTGCTGCATCCTTGTTTGATTCTGCTTTTGCGCCACAAAAAGTTTATTCTTCGTTGATTATTTTCCCGCAAATAGTCAATCAAAAGAATAAAAACAAAAACTACATATAGAAAACTTGTAATGGGTGCAGTAGGTCGGCTCTTAGACTTCATTTTTACCATAGAGAGAGGGTTTATCAGAATCTTGACCTGTCTGTTTTTTGAAGGACCAAATGGGCAACCTTGCACAATGGTGATAAGGACTTTACATTGGACTGTTCCTTCTTATTGGATATGGGGCTTGCCATTTTTCTTGTTCTTTTCAACAAGATCATCTCAATTTCTACATGATAGGCCAAATCAAGGCATGCTCAAGACCCTACTGTCACCTCTGTTGTCTCCTATGGTACACTTAAATTTCTTCCTTCAACTACATCCGTCTCTATCAGGATTATTTAGACCCTATACCAACGTAGTATTACGTAGTTCAATATCCTGTCTTTATCATTAGTTTCTTTTTGTTTTTCCACATAATTGTGCAGAGAAAAGCACTTTCCAAGTTTGTAGAGTCTTATTTGGTGTGGAAACTTCCCCTGATAAAGCATGGATTGAAACCAGACCACCCTTTCTTGGAAGATTATGCATCCTGCCAAATGGCTATCTTGCCAGGCAACTTCTTCAGTGAGGCAGACAAAGGAAATATTCTGTTCAAAAGGGCTTCAAAATGGTGGTTCTGGAGTGGAGGAATTGAATTTCAGGACAATACCAAATTGGAGGCTGACGTTGTGCTTCTTGCTACTGGTTATGACGGTAAACAGAAGCTCCAAGACTTGATTCCTCAGCCCTTTTCTAGTCTTTTAGTGGACTCTTCCGGTATCATGCCCTTATACAGGTAAATGAATTGGTTAGTTGCTAGCCTTGTGGGCATAATTAACCTTAAAGTAAAAAAAAAGAGAAAAGAGAAAAGTTGTAGACCCACAAGCCTATATCAGGTTAAAAGATCACACTTATATTAACTCAAAAATTGGATACACGTAGAAACTCGATGAACGCATGCTAGTACATGCCGGTTGACACCGTTTTTAAGTTAAGAACAATCAAAAGTTTTAAGAGTTTGATAAACGGATGACATTAACCTACAGGGGCACAATTCATCCACTGATTCCAAATATGGCTTTCATGGGCTATGTTGAGAGTCTGTCAAACCTTCACACAGCCGAGATGCGGTGCAAATGGCTATCCAGGCTTGCAGATGAGAAGTTCAAGCTTCCCAGCATCATAAAGATGATTGAACATACAACTAAAGAAACAGATTTATTGAAGAGAATGACGAGGTTTTATCAGAAGCAATGCATTGCAGCTTTTAGCATCAACTACAGTGATGAGATTTGTGAAGAAATGGGATGGAATCCTTGGAGGAAGAAGAACTGGTTACTAATCCTTATTCTCGCCCTCACTTAAATTCGCAGAGAACTAAAAAATCCTTATTCTCGTTAC